>LBNU01032629.1:8812-112321 GCA_014162995.1 Artemisia annua
CATCTCGAAAGTACTAGCCTACCTGAATTGCAAGATTCGTTTCGATACAAATGCTCACTAAGCAACACTATAAAGATGAATCCAGCCTTCTAAACCGGACTATAGAACCTTCAAGTGAACATGATCTCACCAATAGGCATTATCCAAATTGGATGTTAGACATCAACGCATACATGTAGACATACCCACCCGACTATTTCATCATTTTCAATGCCTACACTTTTCAATGAATTTCCTCCAAACTACAATTATACAAATCATACATCTCGTAAGAAATTATTTCTTAGAAAGTCGTCTGCTTAAAGTTTTAAATTCATTTATTCGGATACAGATTATGAACAAAACACTCAATCTCGAAACAAACTTTGAAAATCAATCACTATGCTACATCACTTATACATATAATGGTTTTGTAATTGATGACATAGAACATGGACATATCTTAGTAATGGAGACTAAGCACCTTAGGTGGATGAAGACTTAATTCATAACATTCACGATACCTATTCGGCAATCATTTTAAGGTTTTCTTTGGAATCCCAACTAGGTATAAGCATCACCTATCACCTTCAGACCAATGGTCAGAACGAGAGAACGATTCCAACATAAAGAGATATGCTAAGATCAGGTATGATTGACTTTGGAAATTGTTGGACTAACCATTTGCCATAAACCGAATTCATTTACAACAATAGTTATCACATGAACATAAGGATCACACCATTTGAGAGCACTTTATGGTCGAAGTGCTAATCACTTATTGACGGACCGAAGTCGGAAAAAATAAAACACCCAATGTTTACAAAAATTATATTTTTATAATTTTTACAACTTTGTTATATCCTGTTTTGTCCCGTTAGAATTTATTTCTAATTAACTCGGTACCCGATAACGCTAAAACAACAAAACTATACACTAAACGGTACCCCGTAAATTAATTAGTGTACAAAATACACCAACTCACCACCCCTCATGTGAGGTGGCCGGTTCTAGTGTGTCCAAGGACACATGTTGTGTCCAAAATTAACATACAAAAACTACATATCACCTAACATCACACATACATGCAATCTTATATCAAATTTAGAGAGAAGAAAAACATTTTCTCTCCTCTCTTCTCTTTGTGAATCGGCCAAGACCAAGAAACCACCAAGATCATCAAAAATTTCAAGAACAATTATATTTACAAGTGCTAGTTGTAATCCATTACAAGGTTTTGAAATATAAACCTATGGATTAGTAGGATTTTTATTTTAAAAATTTCTAACCATCCAAGTAAGTCTATCATTTTCTTTTCACAAATTTTACCAAAATTCTTGCAAGGTTCATGTATTTTTATAGTATGTGTACATGCATGTAAAAATCTATACCACTACATTTATATTCTATATCATTTTTATCTTTAAAATGAATAACAAGTGAACCTATGGAGAAATGATTGAAAAACAATGTTAGGGAACCCATGGCACCCTAGGAAGGTGCATGGTAGATTAAGGGATGAGTTGATGTTGTTGGTGATGGACTTGGACAAGATATTAACTAGGAAAACCATTTTCAACACTATATTTTATGCTACTGGTCTTCTTTTTAAAATGGGGAAAACTCAGTAGATTTGGATCCCTTTTTGACCCAAGAACTAGAAAATACACTTTTAGATGAATCCATGGTCGAAAGAACGGATAAAAACGGACTTACGATGAAAAAGTTATGCCAAAAACAAGTTACACTAAATATATATACTTTTCTGAAAATTTGAGTGCTGATGCACGAATTTTATGGACCAAAAACGAGTCTTAGACCTTGTTAAAAAGTACCAAACTGTTGAAAATATGCTAGTACACTTTCTCACCATTTCGGGGATATAAAGAACTCGAGAAACGGACTTATAACGAATTAGTTATGAATTTTCAAAGATAAATGTTCACTAAAAATTTCTACCAGCACTTTCACATAGAAAATATTCTACGTTTGCCCAGAAAACTTGCAAACACCCATGTTAGAGGCCATTTTCCCGTCAAATGACTCAGTTCTGGAGTTGGGAACACCATGGAACAAAAGTTAGTACTCCTGGAGTACTGTCCAAATCAGTTGGCCTCATATCATTTGGACTTATGACCTGCAAACTATGACCTCATAAACATTCCCAAAAACTGCCCAGAAATGGCAGTTTTGGCCTAAATACCCAACTTTTCGACCATTTATCTTAACATCTAGACACAATGGGTAAAATTTCACTACTGAACATATTTAGATAATGCACCAAGCTTTCTAAAGCTACTGAGTATGACCTCTAATTATCAGTATACATCATTTTACAACTAGTTTTCCGAGGCCACTTTAGCCGTATTTCAGAAATTACTAAGTATAATATTTTACGACAAAAACTTGTATTTTCACATTTTATCGCCAAACGGCTATCATAAAACATCGTTACACCATATGAACATGTAATATTCATTATGACTTAATACGATAATATAAATTATATTTTCGACAATATTACATATTTTGAATTAATACGAGTGGTATAGATTATAAGTGCAAGTGCATACATGAATTCATTTCATAATCTAAGTTAGATTACATACATTCATTTTAGGTTGCGGCTAGGAGTTGCGCCTTGATATTTCAAGTTCACTTCATAGTATATTGTTCCATCACTACAGGTGAGTTTTCATAGCCCCGTTTACATTTCATTATTTGTTTTCAAATCCCACGGGGGAGAATACATTGCACCATTTTCCATACGGGCCTAAGTATCAAATTCAAGTACAATGCTTAAGTTACCGCATTTACCAAGTTAAAGTCCCCTGTTTATTATCATGAACCGTTAATTCCCTGTAAGCGAGAGTGAGTGGATAGATCTATTGAGGGTGACGCCTCCATCCGCGTTGGTTATACCAACAGTCAAACGGGTGCATTTCATGTCTAACATCATTAGAGTGCCTCGTAAAACACTCTGGAGGGGCATTTTCATCAGTCAGCTTCGGTGTCATGAGCTTAAGGGCTATTGTACAAATTTTTCATGAGACTTATGTCTTACACATTATACTTGAGGTTACCGCATAACATTCATTTTTATAAACCTATGATTTCTCACCAACATTATTGTTGACCGTTTTAGCAATGTATTTTTCAGGTAATTAAGACATCTCATGTTGGCATGCATTTTGGACCAACATGGAGTCGCGGAGTCGACGCGTCTCACCTTTCATTTCATGCACTTATGTAACGTTTGATCATATTGAACTTGTTTTTCATGAACTTGTAACACCATTTTGGGACCTATTTTGTAAACTCTGAATGTTTTAATGATCAAACGATGTATTTTCAAAACGACACTTTAGGTCGTTCAATATAACCTTGTATGAGATGCCATGTTCGTTACACCCAGGTATTCCATTGCGCTGCCATATAACAGGTATTTTCAGGGTGTGATAAAATAAAACTTCTTTTGCAAGCAAGTCCTTCCCCATCTTTTGTAGAATTCCTTCTTGTCGTATTAAGTCCCTATTGTTTCATTCTTTCTTGTTTTGTATCATCAAATCTAATAGACCCAACACGTGAGAGTAATGATTATCACTGTGTATGCTCCGTAAGAAGCTAATGACAAAAGATTGTTATGGTTTAGTCTTCATTCTTTGGTGTCGAGTTTTCCAGGGGAATCCATTTTAATGGGCGATTTTAATGTCGTTCGTGCCCAAGATGAGAGAATGGGATCAGACTTTAATAGGAGTTTGGCACACACTTTTAACGAGTTCATTTTGGACACGGAGCTCATCGATTTGCCCCTTGGTGGTTATCAGTTTACTTGGGTGAATAACATTGCTTCCAAAATGAGCAAAATTGACCGGTTTCTCATTACGGAGGGGTTATTTGACCATGTACCTAATCTTTCGGCTACTATTCTTGATAAAGGAAAACCGGACCATAGGCCGATCCTTTTGAAAGAAGCCGTGAAAGATTATGGGCCATCTCCTTTTCGTTTTTTCCATTCTTGGTTGGAGTGTGATGGGTTTGACGAGTTAGTCAAAGACTCTTGGGAGCAGCCGTGTATCGGAGAATCGAACCTCATGGTTTTAGTAAAAAAGAAGCTGAAAAGACTAAAACTAAAAATTAGGGCTTGGAATTTGGAGAAACAGAAGAAAGATATGGAAGAAAAAAACGCGTTACAAGCCAAAATTAGGGACATTGAGTGTCGAGCAGACCTGGGTAATGTAAGTCCGGATGACTTAATGGCGAGAAAGGGATTTCATTAAAGAATTGGCGAGTATCACTAAGGCTGAAATCGTGGACCTTGCTCAACGGGCGAAAATTATATGGGGTATTGATGGGGACGAAAACTCCAAATACTTCCATAGTATTATAAACCGGAAAAGGAGACAATTGGCGATTCGGGGTGTTATGATGAATGGGACGTGGGAAACTAATCCGGAGATGGTGAAACGGGAATTCTCATCGTTTTTTTCAGAAAAATCTAAACCGTTTGTGAGGGAGAGGCCGAGAATGCTCTTTTTTTTTTCAAAAATTCTCTCAGCCGAACAGAAAAGGGATTTGGAAGTAATGTTTTTTAGGGAGGAAATAAAAAAAGCGGTTTGGGATTGCGGGAACGAAAAATCACCGGGGCCCGATGGTTNGATAGTTCAGATAAGACAAAAATGATGAGTATTTACACACTCATCATAAGTTTTCACTAATTGAAGGTGGGAAGTATTTGTGTTTTCTTGAAACTTGTAGCATGTTGTATTAGAAGTCATAACTCTATGCTAAAATGGTTTTGTCAAAGGTTGATTCTCTACAAGATGTCATGAAGTTGTATCACGGCAGCTTGCAAATGAAAAATCGAAGTCTAGAGCGCTGCTGGTTTAATCAATTTCACTCGCTTGTGAGGCAAGCAAAGTTGGGCCGTCAGACGAAATTTTTAATTCTACAAAATTTTTAGATATCATACATATATATGAGGAATGTGCAATGTTGCGCGTGCATAATTATGTAAATTTAATAATTCAATGTGTCCAAAATTATTTTTCATCTATTTTATCTTGTGGTCTTGTTGTTCAAGAGGCTAAAAGACGTTTTAAAAAGTTAAGCTTATGCGTATTTCAGTGGTGATCTATACTATAAGTCTATAACGATTACAATTTTGTTAAATTGTATGTTTTCATTTTACATAATAAATTGTATGGTTTTTCTTTAACAATGATGTTGAAACCGAATAAGTAAGTAACATTGAATATTAAGAATTATTGGACTCGTGCCTTACGGGATTGGGACCCCATATATAACATAAAATGCCAAATGTGTCGTACATGTCCATATCAAAAACTATTGCGTTCACGTTAATACGTGATTTTAGAAAGAAAGATAATAACAAACTCATACAATGAGTATGCTGGCGGGTGCTCGGTCACTCTCAACCGGCCCGACTAGTTCACTTTGTAGCTTGGTTTTCGGCCAACGTTTTATAAAGTCTTCAATCTAGCTCCTGCCAATAGCCCATATCTAACCACACCCATGGTTATTACATTCTTAATGGTAATTATTTGGTGCGGCCACCTAAAGAATTGTTGAAAATAAAGAGCGAAGAAGATAGATGCACGTTTTGTGGGCAAGGAAAAAAGGTTGAGAAAAAAGTAATATAATTTTATTTTTTTTAGAACAGCAATTGGCAAACTCATAATATACAAATCACAAATTATCTCACATATCTTAAGTATGAATTGAACTTGCACTCATTTTGGTTGAAAATTTCACACAACAAATTGTATCATTGAGACACAAACTCTTTTGTAAAAAAAAAAATAGATGTTTTTACAATTAATAGATTCTTTATGCTCCCTTTATAATAATGTTCTTGACACTAAACAACAACAATATCATTGCATCTTCGTAGATTTTCTTTTTCCGGCGTAAAAATTGCGAAATCAATAACTAAACAACTTACACATACTTTTATTTCAAAATCGTTGTGCATTTTTAACAAGAAAGTTGCCAATCATATGTTTATTTTCTTTACAATCATATCTGGTATTAACTTTTAGTTTTAAAGAGTGTTTAGAGGATAAAAATAAGTGGACACTCTAATTTTAAGCCAACTTGGACTAATTTTCAATTTAATCATCTTTTAATTGGTTAACATGATCCATCATGTTGAAACCAACATTAGCGGATCTCAGTTCTTTTGAAAATAAGCAGGTATGTACTCGTGAGCAACAAAATCTAAACCGTTTGTAACGGAGAGGCCGAGAATGCTCTTTGCTTTTTCAAAAATTCTCTCAGCCGAACAGAAAAGGGATTTGGAAGTAATGTTTTCTAGGGAGGAAATAAAAAAAGTGGTTTGGGATTGCGGGAACGAAAAATCACCGGGGCCCGATGGTTTTACTTTCGACTTTTTTAAGAGATATTGGGATCTAATTGAAAATGATGTCGTTCGTGCGGTAAATCATTTTCATAAAACTGGAAAAATTCCTACAGGGTGCAATTCTTCTTTTATTACTCTCATTCCCAAGGTGAATGATCTGGTTTTCATCAAAGATTATCGGCCGATTAGTCTTATTGAGAGTCAATACAAGATTATTGGTAAACTTCTTGCTAATAGGATTGCGTTCGTAATAGAAGATATTGTTAACCTGGAACAATCGGCTTTTGTGAAAGGAAGACAGATTATGGATGGTCCAATGATTCTTAATGAAATTTTGAATTGGTGTAAAAAGGTGGGGAAAAAAACAATGGTTTTTAAAGTTGATTTCAAGAAGGCGTATGATACGGTATGTTGGGAGTTTCTTCAAGAGGTGATGGAAAAAATGGGATTTGGTAATAAATGGTGTGCTTGGATCCGTGGGTGCCTTGAATCGTCCATGGCTTCGGTTTTAGTCAATGGTTCCCCTACGGATGAATTCCAAGTTCAACGAGGTCTTAGGCAAGGAGACCCCTTATCGCCTTTTCTTTTCATTCTAGTCATGGAAGGGTTGCACATGGTTATAGAGAATGCCACTTTAGATGGTCGTTTGCAGGGGATCCAAGTGGGCATGGAGAGTATTGCGGTGTCTCATCTTTTATATGCAGACGATGCCATCTTTCTTTGGGAATGGAGCAATACTAACATACATAACATTATTTTACTATTGAGATGTTTTTTCCTTGCTTCAGGTCTTAAAATAAATCTCAGCAAATGAAAGCTTTTGGGAGTGGGTGCTCAGACGACTGAAGTCCAACAAATGGCTGAAGTTATTGGGTGTGAAGCAGTTACTTTTTCTTTTGTCTATCTTGGGGTCCCGGTTGGCGGCGATATGACGAGAGTCGCAGCTTGGAAAGATGTGATAGATAAATTCAAATCGCGCCTCTCAAACTGGAAGGTAAAAACTCTTTCTGTCTGGGGTTGACTCACTCTGTTAAAATCAGTCCTTAGTAGTATTGCGATTTACTTCATGAGCATTTTTAGAACCCCGATCATGATTATAAATACACTTGAAGCTATTAGAAACAAATTCTTTTGGGGTGCGGAAACGGATGAAAAGAAACTTACTTGGATTAAGTGGAAGAAATCTATGGCTAGCAAAAAAATATGGAGGTTTGGGAATTGGAAGCCTTTATAGTTTTAATAGAGCATTGCTTTATAAATGGAAGTGGCGATTCCGTACTACTCCGGATGCTTTGTGGGTTAAGATCATTAAAAGTATATTTGGTGATGATGGTGGTTTGTTGGCGTCGAGATACACAGGAAACTCTAATTCGGTTTGGGTCAATATCCTTAAAACTAGCAAGAAGCTTGACGCCAAAAACGTGAGTTTAGATGCACTTGTCAAAAAGCGAATTGGAGATGGTACAGATACGATTTTCTGGAAAGACATATGGATTGGTGAATATCCACTTAAGGAAAAATTTCCTCGGATTTTTAGATTGGACACAGAGTCGAATGCAAGGGTGAAGGACCGGATTTTGTTATCTTTGGACTCGGTTTGGCTTCGTAGACATCCGAGGGTGGGGCTGAATTCGAATAGTGGAATCATCTTCTTACTTTGCTTGGCTCTTGTACCTTATCTACACAAAAAAGATAGATGGGTGTGGTCGGGGGACGGAACAAGGGTGTTCATTGTTGCATCGGGAAGGAGCATTATTGATACGGGCACTTTGGTTATTGATAATACTCCCACAAGATGGAGTAAAGATGTTCCGATAAAGATCAATGTCTTTATTTGGAAATTACTTCTAGATAAGCTCCCGACTCGCGATAACTTAGAGGAAAAAGGCTTAGATGCGCCTTCTACTTTGTGTGGTATTTGTGATGATGTTACGGAGTCTAGTAGCCACATTTTCTTGAGTTTTCAGGTTGCTACGGAGATATGGAGACAAATTTGTCGGTGGTGGGATTTAGACATTCCACATTTGTCGTCGATGAAGGACTTGCTTGGTTGGGTGGATAATCTCAAGATTTCGAAAATTCAAAGGATGGGATTGTACAACGTTGTGATCACTACGGCTTGGAGTATTTGGAGGTTCCGAAGTGAGACGGTTTTTGGCGTCATCAAGCCTAAGAAGGCTTTGATCTTCGATTTCATCGTATCTGAAGCTTTCTTTTGGATGTCCAATAGGAATAAAAAGTTGAGATGTAATCGGATAGGTTTCTTACAAAGCCCTATGTTGGCGTTAAACTCTTTGTAATTTTTGTGATGTGGCTCTAGCTCCTTGTTAGAGCTTGGTTATAAAAGTTGTTGTTCGAAAAAAAAAATATACCACCTCAGTCGCCGCCTCGTTGTTGTAATCACAACCATTATCTTCCTACATACAAAAAGAGAGTAATATCTAATAAACTATAACTAATTAGTTATATCTAATTGATGAGAAAGTTTATAAAATAGAGTAAGATCAGTTTTGTGTGCTTTGTGAAAATATATGGTGTGTGAATTTGTTGTGATCCTATAGGTAAACAATGATGGTTGAAGCTTTAGGAATCGAAGCAAAAGGAGAAGGTTCGCGGGGTTGTGAAGCTATTATCGCTTCCCGAGCTTCTGTTGTCGATTTCTTCTATTAACTCTGATTATATTGCATGGCAATATATTATATTTTAGTGTTTCATTCTGTGAATATTTGGTGCATATAGCTGTTAAATGTAGTAATTGCAAAAGTTAATATCCATCATTTCCTATGTGTAATCAAATGAAACATATTTATTTAAATACATAAGCTTTAGGGAATTAACCAAAGTGCATTTTAGTTAATGCCAATGTTATAAATAGCGTGAGGCGTTGCGTGACGGCACAGTCACGCCTTAAGCTTTACGAGCCTTTGCGAAGCCTTTCCGTTTCTTAAGGCGTGCTTAAAGCGGCAACAAAATATTTATAGATTTTTATATCATTTATTTAAGAGCAATTTCAAATACTGCCCAAATCCCAAATAGTCAGGCCCAAATACGAGGCCCAAGTAGGAATTGAGTTTTGAAATTACAAGGCCCAAGAAGGAAATAGCCCAAATCCGTAAATCCCCTAAATGCTTCTAAAAATGGCGTCATGCCTTACCAAAAGGTGTGCCTTTTCTCGCCTTATCCCACGCTACGCCTAGAGCCGCCGCCAAGGTCCATTTCGTGGTGGCGAGGCTACGCCTCGCGCCTTGGTGCGCCTTTTAGAACACTGGTTAATGCAAATGAGTAATCATAACCTATGTTGCATTCGTTTAACGCTTATATGCATTGGTTAATATCTCATAAGCTCACTATTGCAGCTCATTATGTCTTAATGTTAGTCCCCGTTAAAGAGAGAAATAATTGGTAGTTGAGAAAGATCTACATTATGCCAACTTTACCACAAAGGAAAAATATGAAAAAAGTTGTCATTGTCATCCAATGATTGTTATACTCTTCCAATCACTGGTAACAATAGACTTATTACACTTTTAATCCCTATTACATAAACTATCACGATGATAACTGATGATGTACCTTCCGAATCAGCTCGAAGGCCTCCCCTCCGAGCTCGACCGAGATCAACTCACAACGACACCTAGAAACCTTCGAACAGTTTCTAGTGGCGTAAAATCATCTCTACGATGCTTACTAATAAGGGAATTCGCCATTCGTAGCCTAATACCCTTCGATGAAACTAACGTGAAGGCTAGGCCTGACCAAGTAAAAACCCACGTTCTAACCCTACCAAGGCTTCCCTGCCAAGGTAGGGATCGTGGTATAGTTTCCCTTACACTGGTACAAAAAGTTGTATTGGTCACACTAAAAATGTGTGACGATATGCATATAGTCACACCGTTTTTTTCGTTGTGTGTCACTAAAGGTCCCGCCACCGTAGGTGGCATATGGTCACATTGTTGAGTTCGTAGCCTTTTCCATCGAAAAAGAGTGACCAAAACCCCGAATATGTGTGACAAATTAGGCACAAGTTTTGTTGGATTAGTCAGTATCAGTGACCGTAAACACCTTATAGTCACACGAATGTTTTTTGAGAGTAACTATTGTTCGTCCTTTGGCCACGTAAATATATAGTATATGTGACATTTGAGATGATTCTTTCTAGTAAATGTGTATTTTGTGTGATTATTTCCCGTCCTGTGGCCACATGAATATACAATAAATGTGACATTTGTGATGATTTAGTCACACAATGAGTGTTGCTTTTTTGGAGTTAGTCACATACAATTTAAAACAAAGTGGCCAAAAGTATTAATAAGTATAACCATATGCTCTTTAAAGTGAACAAATGTTTATTTTGTGTGACTATTGATCATCAAATGGCCACATGAATTTTATGTTTGTGTGGCCTTTTGTAATATTTAGTCACACAACGCATGTTTGTTTTGGGTATTTAGTCACACACAATTAAGCAAAAAGTGACCAAAAATGTTAATAAGTGTGACCATATGATATTTAAGGTGAAGAAATGTATATTTTGTGTGACTATTGATCATCCAATTGCAACATGAATTTTTTTTTGTGTGACCTTTTGTAATATTTAGTCACACAACCAATTAAGCAAACAGTGACCAAAATAAGTGTGAATATATGCATCTTTTAGTCACATTTAAGAAATCAATATATATCAAAAGAAATTCAAATATATATCAAAACGAATTCAAATACAATAAAATTGGAATGTATATAACTGAACCACTAATACATATCATATAAGCAGTACTAACTATATGAACCAACAGTACTAACTTATAACTAACAGTTGTAACTAATACACTAGCAGTACTAAATGAGATACATCCTTTCCATTTGGTTGAGTAGTTCTTGATCCATCAGAATTATTTCCACTCTTTTCTTTTGTCTCAGCCAATTCAATCTCGAGCTGTTGTAGTGTGTGATGAAGTCTCTCCATCTCGACAAACTGACCATTAATCAACACTCATTAAAACTGAAAATATTTATTTAAAATCATCTCAAACTGTACATACTGCAGTGATTGCTAAATAGTGTCACTGATGTTACACGATAAGCTGTTCTTGATAAATCATGCAAATATATTTCAAGAAAGGTATCAAAAAACAATAGATTTATATGAATTATTAAAAAACAATAGATGTTTGAATACAAGTTCAGGGAGGTAATAATGTTGTTAGCAAATTTATAGAAATATAAGCAAAAGTTGAAAACATACCTGGTTCATATCTATCATTTGCAAGGTTCTTGGTTTTTTCAGCATCATAGAAATTTGATTCTCTTGTTACACGCTCGACCTCCTTAATCTGTCCTGTTTTGGCAGCTGCCTCAATGTACTTGAAGTGGATTTCAGGATCCTCTCTACAACAACATGCACAACTCAGTGTGAGAAAAAAATATGACACGAGGCAGTAACACATTATAAGTAACTCAAAGTACCTGAGCTTAAATACGATCCCAAGAAGAAGTAAATGCCTTCATAGGATTTGAATTGCTCAAATAGTTGAATGCAAGCATCAACTCCCAGCTGCTCGCAATATTCTTTGGCAACCTACACTCACAAATTCAGCAAAGTGAATAATAAAGAATTAGATGTGACCATTTCGACCCATTTTCTTACGAATGGGTAGATTTGGGGAATGTTTTATCCTAGACGGGGTCAAGCAGGCCAAATCAGAAAACTTAGCTAAAAATGAAACGGCTTAAGAGCAGATCTGCGTTGTTTCCCATTTGACTCGTTGACTCCAGACCCATGAACTGGTGATGATGGGACCTCGCTCCTCGTAACAGATACACAAGGCTCGGTGCTTGATGATACTTCTAGCTGAAATAGACAATATATATGCCAACTCCACGTTATGATACCAAAACGGAATATGATAAGTCATTGCAAACAAATAATAAAAACTAGTTTAGGGAGTATTTGACATGCATTTTGGAAGTGGGTATATAAGACAGAATAATCAAACCCAGATTAAAAGCTATATCAATACGTAGTGCAAGAGATGGTGTTTGGATGTGTTTTTGTCCATTGAAATTATAATAAGTCACTTTTAATGGTGTCAGGTGTTGAGCTGTATATATTAGCTGAAAGAACGGTCAAATGGATTGAAGTTGCTAGGTATGTATTGAATGCATAGAACCTATGGAATTATTAATCTTAAATATTTAGATAATTATTGTAGACAAGTTCTGAAATTTTTTATCTCGAAGATTTAGATAATAATTGTAGTTTTACTGTCTTTAGCTCTTTGCTAAAGAAATTTTGAGAAATACACACTCTAATATGCCAACGGCTCACCAACCGGACTCCCTTTGACCTGTACTTAAAATTAATTGTTTCAACCCAAACTCAACTTGACCCGTTACTCAACAGGCCTTTATTGTGACCTCTAACATATAGTTGCAAAGAATCCTAGCAATGAAATTAGAATTACTTTGTTAGACAATGCTCTAATAACAAAGTTCAGGACTTATAAACAGGCATGGCAAAAGGTAACAATTAAAAAAGATCACATAGGTTACCACTGAATTAACAGACAGTCCGCATGAGAATGCTTTTTAACATCTTTTGAGATAAATTTTTTTAGAAGTCATGAAAAAAACGGTGTCATCTTTCAATATATATATTTGTAACTCTTTATAGAACACTTCCAACTTCCCCTATAAAAGAAACAACAGCTAACGCTTGCATGAGTTACAATCTCATAGCAAGCATATAAGACCAAAGCCACATCTCAAGTTTCATAGCAACTTATACAAGCATACTATTTTACTACTTCATGAGCAAATTACACTGAACAACAGAGACAGAAACCTAAGTTTCATTCCATTAAATAGAAGTTAACGGGAGGGAGACTATGTTATGTAGTTATGCATACCTTTAGCATCTTTAGATCTTAATGGATTCAAACCTTTCTACGAACTTTGCACCTTGCTAACCTATAAACAACCAACAAAAATAAGCTTGTTTCCAAAAAATGTAGCTCATAGCTGTGACATTGAAACTCAGTATCCAATTCATAAGTCAGTTACTTACATCATTAAATAACTTCACCACTGAAAGTTCCACCATGACATGAAAAAATGTAAACACATTAGCAGATTTCAATAATAGAAAAGTTTGTAAACCTAATCATTTATCAATTGAAATATAAGTACCTCCTTTTGTAGCAACTCCAATGAGTAGCTTTTCATGTGTGACCGAGAAGGAATCAGGCTTTACATGTCCTTTTTCTCCTACCTTTATATCCCAAAAAAACAAATCCAGGGCAGACAGTCAGCAAACCAGCATATATATTTATTTATACATTCTATGACATACAATTATAACCAGGTCGAAATGAATTACCATGGTTTTTTCTTTTTTTGCATCACCCTTAACTTTCTTTTCTGCAGCTTCTTCCGCAAGCTTTTTTACTACAAGATTTTTGTGGGCGGATAATACAGGACCCTACAATCCCTCTTACGATGCTATGGTATAATGTCCAAGGTAAAAAAATAGATGTACCATGACTTTGCGTTGGTTTATTGTAGCACAATCGCCAAGTGCATATATGTTGTTGGTTCCATCAACTCGAAGCCATTCATCAGTAGCTAATACATGTCGATGCCCCTATGAAACAGCAAATACACATCTTTTTTTAATAATGCCACTCAATTGAAAATCAATGTCAAACTTGCATCTTAAAGAAGAAAGTATACCTGCCCAATTATTGTACGAAGCAATATGCAGACGAAGTTTTTGCCAATCTTGTTTCTTAATCTTGATACCTTTCTTCTTGTCCTCTACATCTTGGGCACGAGCACGAATCTCTCTCAAACAACTTTGGAATCTACCTCCTTGAAGAGATATTTCCTACACCAACCAACAAAAAAATAAGCAAAAAAGCTCTTTTAATCAGAATAAAAAGCTGATCCATAAATTCCTACATAAACTTTTACAAACATAAATCTCAACTAAGATCACATAACTACACCAGATCTGAATCTCAGACCAACTACTTCCCTCATACAAGATTCGACATAAAAGATTTGACATAAAAGATTTAATAATAATAAAAAAACCCTCTTTGGTCTTGTTGCATTCTTTTTTACAAACTAATCTAAATCCAAACACTATTACCCTGAAGTGCTTATATATAAGCAGAGGATAAAAAAGCAAATCCCAAACACCCCTTAACCAAATCGGCAATTTTCTTAAACTACATAGTTTTCTCTGAAACACCCGAATTTCGATCCAAACAATCCAACAACAAAAACCTTAAATCTTATAACATAACAACCAAACAAGATACAACAACATTAAAGATTAATACCTTGCCATTCAACCACATACGATCATGATCATGATCAAAGGTAGGACTAATAGAAACAGTAGTAGTACACAAACGGTGCGATTGTGGTGGTGTTTCTAAGGGTGAAGGTGGAGAAGAAGAACTGTGAAGAAAGGTCGAGACCTGGTGTGATAGAACATATGCGAGTGTGTTGGTGGTGGTGGTGGTGCGAGCGGTGCGAGTGTGGTGCGAGTGTGGTAGAAGAAGAAGACCAGATCTATGTGAAAAGTTGAGAGGGATACTTGGGATCCTTAATGAAATATTCGTGAATTTGGGAAGGAGGGAATTTGATTTTGAGGAAAAATTTAGGCGGGGCTTGTGAAAAGTTGAGAAGAGGGAAATTTTATTTGGGGAAAAACTAAGTGCGGTACATCTATATGATTTAGTCACTTTTAAATAATGTGTGACAAACTTGACTATATGATTTAGTCACTTTTAAATAATGTGTGACAAACTTGAGTATATGATTTAGCCACATACACAATTACTTCATGTGACCATATATGGATTTTGGTCACACTGTTCAATTGTGTGACATATATTNAGTCACTTTTAAATAATGTGTGACAAACTTGACTATATGATTTAGTCACTTTTAAATAATGTGTGACAAACTTGAGTATATGATTTAGCCACATACACAATTACTTCATGTGACCATATATGGATTTTGGTCACACTGTTCAATTGTGTGACATATATTTGTCACATACGTATATATATAATGTGATTAATGTTTCAAACTTATTTGTATCCGTCACACGTCCCAAATTATATGTGACTAAATAATCAAAAAAAATTTTTACAAGATACCTCTAGTCACGAAAATATTCGAATGTGTGACTGTAGCCTCAGTTGGAAAGACGAAATGGTCAAACAAGTCGGATCAAGTGTGGCCGTTTATTTTATTCTGGTACATTCAGTCACACAAATAAGTTACTGTGTGGCCATTTGAAATCTCACATGTGTGACGAAATCCCAGATTTGTACTAGTACTTGTGATCCCCTAAAATTGCGGGACACCCCCTATCTCCCGTTCAAGTGCAGAAGCTTGCTCCATCCTATTTCATCACCTATAAATAGATGGGCAAGTCATTCAGGTTTGATTACACTCTCAATACTTACATTTCTCATACTTATGCACTTATTACAATCACATTCCCATACTTTCACGTCGGAGGTGATTCGCAAGGTCTCACCCCTGCACTTCACTTAACTTAGTGTTTTCATTTGTTTTGTCACAGGTTATCAACGACTTGGCAGTTCATCCTCCACCAACATACTCTTCGATCACCATCGAAGCCTGTACTAAATATTGCACAATCAATAACAAAACTACCCCTAGACTTATGATAGACTATTGTTACATTCAAATATAATTTCTAACAATCTCCCCCAATGTAATAATAGTCTAGTCTAGCATAGTCTTCGTCTTCACTTCTTAATAAATCTTCAAAGCTTGGATGTCGAGAAGGATTGATGAATGTTGAAATCATTTTTAGGAGAACTTTATCTCTGTTGGCGTCTTGGCAATCTTAATACAACTTTATCCTTGCGTAATCCTTCTTCATCTGCAACTTTGACGCTTAATCTTCATCTTGATCTCTTTCTTCAATCTTGAGCGTTGCTAAAGAATAGTCCATGACACTTTGACTGAGCTTGATGTAGATCTTCTTTGTCTTTGCTCGTCGTCATGTAGGAACATTGTGTAATAATGATAGCTTTGTGGAAGTTGATATTTGTAGATACTTTGACAAACGATTGTCAACTTATCATCTTCTAATGTCTTTAATCATCATCTCTTGATATAAATCATTGGTCATGCGGTGGGTTCATTCAGAGTAGCGCGCAGTAGAATTGACCTTGGAAGACTATATGAATAAACAATCTTTCTCCAATCATGATATATTGTCATTTTAAGAACAGGAAAGTTGAGGAAAGTTTTTGTTGATGATAATTCTTGTTCTTGAAGTAGAGGATGTTGCAGATGTTGATGAAGAATCTTTAGCTCAACTTCGATCTTTGTTGTATCGTAGTATTCACTACACATCTTGGGTTATCAACTTCACGATATGTATCCATTCTGCTTCAACCAGTGTCTTATCCCTCACATTATAAATGTGGTTTATTGATTACATAGGAAAAGAGCATAGCACACAGGCTTTTGGTTGACTAGTCAATAAGACCCGTGCGTTGCACCGGGCTGTATGTAAGTGTTCATAGTGTATTCTTCGGCCCTTATTTCCCGTGCGTTCCACAGGGCTGTATATAAGTATTTATAGCGTAATCTTCAGCACTTATTTTCGTCATATATAACCTGGGCTGCCTCAGGACCCGTGCGATGCACACAGGTTTTATCTAATTGTTCACCGTGTAAAGTTTATTTAATTGTTCTTTACGTAATATTCAGCGTAAACCATTGAAGTATAAACCTAATGATGCATATGATTGAAACGTTGAAATGTGCATCACAATTCTTAGCCAAATAGTTTTAAAATATGTTGAGTTAACCTCATTTTTGTTCATTGTTTAATAACGGGTTCAAATTTTTTTTAGCATTTCTTTTACTTTATAAGAATAGATTCTTGATCTTTTATGGATCGGAGTAACAATTTAATTCAATGTACGAATTTATGTATAGTAGTGTCAAGTGTCAACAGTTGAATAAAACTCGATCGACCACTTAGAGGTTTAATGTAATATGAAATACAAAGTTCACAATGCAACTTAACCACATAAATTAAGAGTTGTTTAAACCTATTAGATTAGATGGAGGTCGAGTCAAAAACTCAAAATAATATTCAGACCCGTTCGATGCACACGGGTTGTATCTAAGTGTTCATAGCGTAATGTTTGCCACTAATTTTCGTCATATATAACTTGGGCTGCCTCAGGACCCATGCGATGCACACATTATTGCATAGAGTAAGTTGTTTCAAGCATCAAAACTATTTCTTTGACAAAATCACACAAATAAGCATATATGCTAATAACCACATGCTCTTTTGAATATTATAGCCACTGCATATAATTAATAAATAAAATAGAAGAGTGTAAGTTATGTAAAATAGCCAAACTGGATGCAACATAATTTCCTGAACAATACAACTTCCATTGGATTGAACTTTTACCAAAATATCTTATATTCATCTTGTTTGTTAAGAAAGAATCAAACTTTCAATTTGAATGTATGTAATGCAACTGTTGGGGCCTAGACTTGATAGCTAAAGTTGATAGAATTGAATTGGATCATGTACCTTTTGCACTTATCCATGCAGATATAATTTTTGTTCGAGACAAATGTCGACCATTCTATCAAAGGCAACCTACCAGTTTAGAGTTTGTATATATGTGTAAGTCTCAACACAAATAAATATGCATTGAGTATTTGTCTTTTCAAAAAGGAAACCAATTAATAGTCGTAATGACTTGTGGCTTGTGAAAATACAGAATACTCTGACTCATATGAATACTTCAATTCATATAAATGAGCACAAACTAAAGCTTCTGAGATATCCATCTACATTAACTACGACCCAAGTGCAACAATGTGTAATGAGAAAATGGCCTCAAGTTTCTGCAATTTTTAAATTCCGAAATACTCTTTAAGACGGTTTCCATTGTTGCTGTTGATGGTGATGATGCCGTCCCCCTGCCCTGCTTGTATTGCATTGTTGTTACTTTCATCATGGTGCACCCTGTGGCTCTGAACATGTAAACAATCACATGCGTCATGTTAAAAAAGATCGATAAAACTATGTGTGCACGTACAAACTGCCATATCTATTGTATGGATTTCTAATTTTCTTTTTATTATTTCAAAGCATTCACCAAAGTATGTCTAATCTCTATGTGAAACAATCAAACAAACAAAAAAGCATCAGATACAAATAGGTTTGTTGGGTCACTGAAATTACCCAAGCTTTCCTTAACTAGGATTTGAACATAAAATAACCTAAGTGTTAGACTTCCTTAAACATAATCAAGTCACTAAGTGAACAGTCACTCAGTGAGTCATCTTCAGGATGCTTAGAACAAGCCTAACGAAGAAAGGTTTTCCATTCAGTGAGGCGGACTCTCAGTGAGTGGCATCTAAGCCAAAGAAGAAGATGATGGATTCAGTGAGTGATGACAATAGCTCACTGAATCCCCAAGTCTCCTCACCAACTATGAAGACTGAAGAAAGCTACCTGAAGACTGAAGAATAGGCGGGATTGGGAGGGAAAGTTTGAACTGTTCTAATAAAGTGCTTTATCACTTTATAAGTCAAACTTTCCTTATTTGGCTACAATCCAGCCTAATCCTAAAAAGGTTATCTGTCTTCTAACCCAATATGGGTTGCCTTCAACAGTAAACAAGATCTTCTAAAGATTTATCTTATGAAGTCTTTAATCCATTGGACAATAGTATGTATTATACTTGTGTATAAATAGGATCATAAAGAGGAGAAAAGGTTAAGTTTGTGTAATTAATGCTTAGACATTCACAAACCCTTTTCTCCTCCAAAGAACATACTTGTACTCGAGATAGCTCGATTGTACCTTAGTTGTCACTTAAGCATAGCTTAAGTTTAGTGAGGAGAAACACACCATACTTGTCATTTCAATCCCAAGTGTTTATTCCGCAAACACTTGGGTATAATTCTTTGATTCATTTCTAATAAGAATTAAACGTTGAAAATTACCTTGTGTTTTGATTTACGTTTTACTCTTATATCTTGTTTTTATCAAAGAACTTCATTACATCATTATGCCATAATACACGTTTAGATTAACTTCATAGTTAACTTAACCGGGTAAACGGGACCAACAAGTGGTATCAGAGCCTCTGGTTTATAAAACTTTCTTCAAAACCACAGAGTGCTCAAAGTTTTTAAAATCAAGATCCCAAAATGGCTGAAAATGATGTACCCCAACTAGTCGATAAAAAGGGAGGAAGCTACTCTGCTACTGCTCCCCGACTTGAAGTTGGTAAATTTAACAAGTGGAAAAAGCGAATGCTTTGCTACCTGAATGGGATGGAACCTTATTACATTAAGCTCATTAATGAAGGTCCATATATTCCAAAAACAGCTGAAGGTTTAGTTAAACCTGAAGGTCAGTGGACTATAGATGAGAGGAGGGTGGTCAACCAAGACCAACGCCTAAAATGCATCATTATATCATGTCTTCCTGACGATATAATGGAATCAGTCATAAACTGTCCTACTGCCCAGCAGACCTGGACTGACTTGGTTTATAGCTATGAAGGTCCCTCAGATACCAAGGAAAACAGGGTCATGGACCTGAAACTTGAGTTCAATACTTTCAGGGCCAAAGACACTGAAAGTCTCTCAGAAACCTATACCCGCTATAAGACCCTCCTAAATGAACTGACCAATGATGGTGTCACCTTGTCTAAGCATGAAATCAATGTTGGCTTTGTCAACAGTCTCCCTGAGAGATGGTTAAACTTCTCTCAGGGTATGAGAAATGCTAATAACCTTCAAAATCTTGAGCTTCCTGAAATCTTTGGAAAATACCTCTATGAGGACAACTTAATCTCAAGGAGATACCCTGAGACTAAGAAAGCTCATGAAATGAAAAAGACCCTGACTGCTTCACCCATATCTACTGCTTTCTATTCTAATGGTATTGTGCAGGACTATCAAGAAAACTCAGATGATGAGCCTGATGAAAGAGATAGTGAGGAGTATTTGAAAGATTTACAAAATGAATTTCAAGAAAGAGCTCTCCTTGCTAACTCAAAACGTTTTATCAAAAGAAACAAAACTTTTTCAAATGCAAAACCAAATGATAATGTTGAATGTTACAAATGTGGTAAAAGAGGCCATTTTGCTAAAGATTGTTTCTCAAAAACTCTTTCAGAACCATCATACAAGTTTTCAGGAAATCACTCCTCAGGAACTGGCAAATTTCAACCCAAAATGTTTCAGTCTCCTCAATATTTTCAAAACCATGCTGAGAAAAGTTCTCAAAAAGACTTTGAAGCAAAGTATAGGAAAGCAAAAGCCAAGCTTGCCCTTCTTGAAGCTGCTCCCTCAAACTCTCAGTCTCCTCAAGTTAGCAAACCTGCTCAAAACAAAAACAAGGGGCTAGTTGCTGAAACTTATGACTGGGATGAGGAAGAAGTGTCCTCAGAAGAAGAAGAAGTTCATGTCAGTGCACTGATGGCACTCTCAGATGACAACAAGCTTGCAGTTGGTAAAAGCAGTGCCAGAAATGGCGAATGGGTCAACATCACCATGAAAAAGGTAAACATCTTACTTTCTATGGATGATGAATGTGATTGGCAGTCCTATTTGAACTATATCAATGTTGATCTTAAGTATGTCGAAGAGCAAAGGCTAAATCTGTTTTCAAAGTTTAACAAACTCACATTTGAATTAAATAAGTGTAGGGATGAACTTCTTGTTTTAAAACAAGCTAAGCTTGAAAATGTTACACTTCAAATTCAAAATACTGAACTTGTCAAACAAAACCATGCTCTTCAAGAAGAACTTAAGAAAGAAAAAGACATCATAGAAAGTTGGACCAAGAAAAACCCTAGAGTCTATGAAACTGTCAGTCTCATCCCTAGTACCAAAAAGAAGGTAATAGGAGAGGATCAACTTCCTGAATCCTCTAAAGAGACTCATAGTCATACAACTTTCTTGCCTGCTGGCACATTCTTTGCAAAAGAGATGAATCCCAAGTCAAAGGACTGGATTGAAAGACCCAGTCCTGAAGGCAATATGCCTAATTTTGACACAGGAAAGATCTTGATGCCTGAAAGTCAGGCCATTAAGGAGTTACTTGGAGTCACTGACAATGCCAGCAGTGCTGATGATGTCAGTGAATCTGAATCAATTACACAAACCCCTTTACCACCACTGAAAGTGCTTCAGGGGGCTGAACCTTGTTCTAACATAGGACCTCTTGTCTACTCTCAACACTCTCCCAAGGAGAAGGTTGGATTAGGCACAACGATTCTGAAAAAACCCAGTTCTAAACAAAACAAGCAAACTGCAACTCCCACTGAAGCTTCAACACCTTCCATCTCTACTGAGATTAATAATGCCAGCACTGAATCTAAGGTTGATCAGTTGGCTGAACTAGTCAGGAAGCTGAGTGAAAAGCTGGAATCAAATGATAAAACCTCATCTAAGGATAAGGAACCAGCTTCAGCTTCCTCAACTACATCAAAACCAAAATCCATCAAAAAGCCACTCAAGAGATGTGAGTTATGCAGTTACACAAACAACACCACTGATAACTGCTACAGAATCCTATTTTGCATGGTATGCAAACAAGAAGACCATAGGACTTCTGATCACATCTCTTTTGTCACATCTTTGAAAAATCAAGCAAACTACAAAACACAGGCTCACAAGTATGCTTCAACATCAAAGCAAACCCTGAAACCTAAAGCTGTGCCTCTTAAACCTTGCACACATTGCGGTTTCAATGACCATCACCCAGTTGACTGCATTATGTATCCCTGCTGTGATATATGTGGAGATCCTTCCCATGATGCTTTAGGACATGATAATGTCATCAAGGCTAGAAGAGGACTGACAACAAATGTCTCTCAGCCATCTGAGTCCTCTTCAAGCTCAAGATGCACAATTTGTGGAAGCAAAGTCCACTCCACCACTGATCATGAGTCCATTAATAAGTTTAAGAAATCCTTGAGGCCCAAACCCACTAAGGCTATGTTTGGTACCACAGATTATTGGGAGATTATGGGGGCTACAGCTTTTTTTTCACAAAATAATCTATTGTCAAAAAAGTAGTATCGTTTGGCTGACAAAATTAAGAAAGATTATAGAAAAAATAATCTCTAAAATTATAAGTTGATCCAACCAACTTCTCAGAAAAGGCTGGAGATTATTTTTTGTATAATTACCTTATTAACCTTCAAAAAACCCACGTTCCTTATAAATAATAATAAAACCCTACTAGGGTTCACAGTTACATAAAAGACGACTATCAATCAAGGTGTTGGAGGCAATTTGGTGGTGCTACATAACTAGTCTCGTAACCTGTATTCGGTAATCTTTAAAACTTTTTTATTTGATCGAAATCTTTATCCTTTTCATGGCATGTGTTTGTGGATATTTTTACTTTTTTGTATTGCATGGTACTGTTCAAATATTGGAATCTGCAAGTTTGCATGGAACTATACATGTGTAATGTGTTGTCAATCATCTTGTATTATTATCTATTAAAGTTTGAGTTTCATCTATGGATCTATGGATCAAAGGTGTGCCGCTCTATGTTCTTTTGTTAAAGAAGCATTTGAATGCTTTTTGAAAACATTGAAACACAGTATCCTAAGTTAGTTTGTCTTGGATATAATATTAAACTTATCAGTATGCATTCTACATTTTGTGATTTATGGCTTTAATATTCTGTCAAAAACGAATCATGTGCCATATGGCTAGGATATTAGCATTGTNGTAACCTGTATTCGGTAATCTTTAAAACTTTTTTATTTGATCGAAATCTTTATAACTTTTTCGTGGCATGTGTTTGTGGATATTTTTAGTTTTTTGTATTGCATGGTACTGTTCAAATATTGGAATCTGCAAGTCTGCATGGAACTATACATGTGTTGTCAATCATCTTGTATTATTATCTATTAAAGTTTGAGTTTCATCTATGGATCTATGGATCAAAGGTGTGCCGCTCTATGTTCTTTTGTTAAAGAAGCATTTGAATGCTTTTTGAAAACATTGAAACACAGTATCCTAAGTTAGTTTGTCTTGGATATAATATTAAACTTATCAGTATGCATTCTACATTTTGTGATTTATGGCTTTAATATTCTGTCAAAAACGAATCATGTGCCATATGGCTAGGATATTAGCATTGTGATGACTGATGTTGACGGTACTTCCCATTTTTTGTTAAATAAAAAAAAATCGTAATGCTCATCCCTAGCTCATATAATAACTAATTTTCTCATATTTGTTTGGTCTTCTACTTTGACCTGTAGGATACATGTAAGGAATATGCCCACATGAGTTGTTAATTTAAAGAGTCTATAGCTCTGCAAGTTTTGTTCTTTGACATTTGATATTTAAAGAGTTGTTAATTTAAAGAGTACATGCAATACGCACAGATGCAAGTCTGGTTTTTCAAGTCAAGCAATGAGTTATGTACTTATGTTAAAGATTTTTTTGTAAGCCTACTGCACTTTTTATACATGTTGACAATTTGCCAATTGCCATCACATATTGTGGATATTATAGTTTAATCATATGGCCATGGAACTCTTATATGCCTATATGGTTTCTTATTTGTTATCACAGAATTGTGGATATTATAGTTTAATCATAACAATGTGTCCATTGTTACCACTGTTACCTATTTTTGACATTTACGTGAAAACTTTGTTTTCATATCTCTTATGTTGTTAGATGGCCTCTGGTAATGACGTTACGAAAGAAAATGTTGGTGCACAAAAAAACGACGATCCAAAGAAAAAGGAAATATATAAGTAGACGGATCAAACAATTCTAATCTTGTGTAGGATACTAAACAAGTATCTCATGAATCATGGGCGAACCTCTCAATTCAACTGGAATGAAATTCAAGCCGAGTTCGAGAAAATTTCGAACACAAAGGTATACAGCTTTAGGGTTCTTAAGAATAAGTACGATGATCAGCGGAAAGACTACAACCTTTGGACTTCATTAAAAATGGGGCAACTGGTTTAGGCTGGGATGCAAGTACGGGGACCTTGAATTGTTCGGATGAATGGTGGGAGAAAAAACAGACGGTAAATTTGTTTAACACGCTATTTATTCTTACCTTATTTCTAAAAATATTGTATTATTAAGAAATCTAATTAGTTAACTATCTATTGTGTAGGAAAATGACAAATTTAAATGACTCCGAAAGAAACAACCTTCTTCAGAACTACAAGAGTGCTGGTACCAATTATTTGGGGATAAGGTTGCTACAGGGGTAGAAGTTGTGGCACCCTCAATTAATCGAAGTACTTTTGTTGCACCGCCAGTTAACCCAAGTACTTCTAATGACTCGTATCATGTCAATCTTGATGCTGAGGATGAGGATTTAGAGGCGGAGAATGGCTTAGAGGATCTAGAGGCAGAGAATCAAACCTTTTTTTCTAGTTTCATAGACGAGGTTGGAAGTGAAAATGTATCGACATCGAACCAAATTGGGGGCTCTAAACTAGCTAAAAAGAGTGCTAAAACTAGTACCAAACCTGCTCAAATGAAGCGTAGTGGGAGAGAGTCAGCTGGTACTGCATTGTTCAAAAACAATAATGAGTGAACAAAATGCTACCCAACAGCGTGCTCTACAGTTGTTAGAATTAGATACTACTAATGAAGTGAGTAAAACGAATGTTGATTCAGTAATAACTGTGATGAACCGCATGGTCGAGCAAAAACTACTACCAGAATATGGTGACTTGTGGTGCTTTGGAATGACTGTGCTTGAGGATCCTGTGAAAAGAGAGTTTTTTCTGAATTTTCCAGCTGATGCTGGTAGGGTAGCTTGGCTACAATACCAACAAAAATTAGGAAAATAAAGTTGCATGAAGGATCATATTGACTTTACTTTATTTCATTTTCGCGTTTGTTATTTGGATATTTATTGCATTTTATGTTTGACATTTTTATAATTTGAATAATTGAATGTTAGTTGAAGTTTTTCTATTTTATTGTTCTCTTAGAGTCTCTTCAATGCATTCATATGTTACCTATATATTTATGCTTTCTAAATTTGGATAGGTATACTATGGATATTGAAAGAAGAAAGAGAAGAAAGAAAATACATCTTGTACAGTTGCTATTTTCTTCGTATTCTACAAGTTCTCTAGCTGCCGCATACTACTATAAATATATGTACAAGCAACCATGTATACATCGCCACAAACAGGTGAAGTTTGGATGAATGAGGTTTTGACTGGTAATCCTATTCGATGTGTTAATGCATTTAGAATGCATCCAACCGTATTCATTAATATATGTGGAGAACTAGAGTCAAAATATGGAGTCAAGTCGAGTGATAAAATGTCAGTTGTTGAAAAAGTGGGGGTATTTATCTATATCCTTGCAGTAGGTGTTTCAAATAGGGATGTTGGGGAGCGCTTTCAACGCTCAGGTGAGACAATTAGTAGAGCATTTCATGAAGTTCTAGAGGCAATAACCGGTAGAGAAAATGGTTTCCAAGGGCTAGCACATGACATAATAAGGCCTAAAGATCCGTCATTTCAGTTCATACCATCGCAAATTATGAATGATCAAAGATACATGCCATATTTTAAGGTACAAAATTGTATGTTTTTCAATATAATTTTAACATATCACACCTTTATTAAGACTTAAACTATTTCATTTGTATTTAGGATTGTATTGGATGTATAGATGGTACACACATAGGAGCATGTATCCCAGAGAATCAACAAGTACCCTATATAGGTAGAAAAGGAGTACCTACTTTCAACGTAATGGCAACTTGCGATTTTGATATGTGTTTTACTTTTATATCTGTGGGATGGGAAGGATCAGCACATGATACACGAGTTTTTCTTCACGCTATCAACACACCATCAATGAACTTTCCCAAACCACCTAGAGGTAAAGTAATTATTGCTATATTACTTGTAGAATAACAATTCACTTATTTTGTTTCCTAACTATTTTACCAGGTAAATACTATTTAGTAGACAAAGGATATCCCGATAGAAACGGATATCTTGTTCCATATTCCAAGACAAGATACCATCAATCTCAGTTTGAATATGAGCCACCAAACAACAAGCAAGAAGCTTTCAACCGTAAGCATTCATCTTTACGGAGTTATATTAAAAGATCATTTGGAGTCTTAAAGAAACAATGGAAAATACTTGGTGGAATGCCTAAATTTAGCGTGCAAACTCAGATTGATGTAATTATTGCTACATTTGCTTTACATAATTACATCCGTAACAATTCACAAGAAGACATGATGTTTACGGTGATGGAGGAAAATCCGGATTATATACCACAAGACGAACTTCATGATATTCATAGTCATGAGACGAACAATGAAAACAATTCTGAAGGAGCATCTAACGAGATGAAGCAGATACGTAACGGTATTGCTACTTTAATATGGAATGCACATCATGTATGATAATTTAACATCATTTTAACGTTGTTTGTATTTTTACATGGATTTTCATGCAATGCTACATATTTTATGATTTATATTAATAATTTTATTTACTATTCTTGTTCATATTGGGTTTGTTATTTGTATGTCCAATTACGTCATTTTACACTTTTAATCTACAATTACAGCTAGTTTGCCAAACAGTACTACCAAAAAAAAGCTACATTTTTAATCTTTTTCAGCACCAGCACCAGCACCAGCACCAGCACCAGCACCAGCATCAGCACCAGCACCAGCACCAGCATCAGCACCAGCACCAGCAAGGACCAGCAATTTTTGCCAAACACACCCTATATATGAGATAAGGTGATTTTGTTTTCGTGAGGTTAAACATTGTCTTGATATATTATATATTGTTAGCTGTTCATTTGAACCTTGGGACACCGTACTCTTGAAACAAATGTAGTTGTTGCTATTTTAAAAATTATAATTACAATAACATTTAGTTTGTAATTATATTAAATAATTATTTTAATATATATGATATATTAAAGGTTTAGAAAGGATATATATGCAATTATGAAGGTCTAGAAAGGTTATTATGCAATTATTAAGTTAAGTTGGATATATATGCAATTTTTATGCTTTTGAAAGGATAGATATGGAATTATAAGTATAAGTTGGATATATATATATATATATATATATATATATATATATATATATATATATATATATATATATATATATATATATATGCAATTTTGAGCTTTTACAGAGATATATATGCAATTCTCCTTTAAAATTTAGAAACGGCTTAAAAAATAACTCTTATAGAGTTAAAAAAAAGTTTATGCTGCCGCTAAGTGCGAGCGCTCAACTAAACTATCGAAAAAAGGAAACAACAAGCGCTACTATCTAAATGGCATCATGGGTTCGATTCATTGACAAATCAAACTAGAACCACTAATAATTTATCTCACTCTTGGTTAATGGTTTGTCTGAATAACAAAATGGCGTAAACGCGCACACTAAAAACACTACTACAAGCTACTGTTAACCACCTTGAGCTCTTACCTTAATAATATTATCGATTAACGCTTTTATATTGCCGCCACTTAAAGTTATTGTCATATAAAATACACGTCATTCTTAAATTTATTGTTACAAATAATATACAATCGAAAATTACTTGCTCGCTGAAATTTTTTATTTCAGTGTATACGTCGCCGCAACGCGCGAATACCCTGTTCTTTCACTTTTTTGAAGTATACGATCGGTTATTAGCAATAAATAAAAGAAGAGAATCTTTTGGTTGGTTGTCTAGCAAATCAAAAGAAACTTCGATCAGTTATTAATAAATAAAATATGAGAATCTTTTGGTTGGTTGTCTAGCAAATCAAAAGAAAAAACTACGATCGACATATATCATACATTAGTAGTTTACTAGTTATAATGCCCGCGCACGCGCGGATTTTTTTTTAAATTTTTTGAATTATATATTTTTATTTATTAAAAAACAAATAATTTAATCTTTGTTTTGTTTGATTTATGATGTTTAATTATAGTTTTTTATTATTAAAGATAATTATTTAAAAATTTTAATCCTATTGTTAATTGCATCTTATCTATATTTTTTGTATTTATCTTCTACTTGTGTTATGGATAAATATAAAATATTATCTAATAAGAAAATAATCTTTTTTTCTAAATAATATTATTACTAAATAAGGTATGGTTTAGTTTTTTTGAAATGGAAAAGTCCCCACTTGTGGTTTTGTTTTATTATATAAAAGATTTGGCCGGCCCATGAGTCAATTACTAACTTTTCTTTAACATATGAATAAATTAAGTGATTAAGTCACAATATGCATCAAACAACGCAGTCAAACACACTTACATAACGTATTAATGTAGACTAGTTTCGCAACACAACAAAATAATTGAAAAGCGAATCTGATTATTTAACAATTAACAATATGAGATGCCAAACGATGGTACAATTGAGTCTTTCAAAACCAAGTTTATATGATTTTTTGATATTTTGTGATTCATAAATCTATTTCCTTTTTTTGAACAATATAAAGCTAACTTTTATATTTATTTGTTTAGAAAATTTGTTTTTAAGTTAATCACGTAGTATTATTGTTTTCAAATAGTTACATGTTTAACTTATCTATGCTAGGACAATAGTAATACACCATGTTTTTTTTTTTTTTGTGAGCTAAAGTAATACACCATACTAGTCCTCATAATTTCATATCTACTTGTCTAGGCAGCCTAGCTAGCCAACAACTACTACTATTACTAACCTCAATTTTCTCTACTTTTTCCAATGTTTTAAAAATCGGGTTTTTAATCAACCCGGTCGATTCAACGGGCATCGGTTCAATTGATTTGACCGTCGGGTCAAATCGGGTCAACCCGGTTTTTATTAAAAAAATTGAAAAAAATCAAACCCGAACGGGTTTCAAGACCCGGGTTACTCAAAACCCGGCGGGTCTAACCGGTTTTAGAAACCCGGGTTTTTTTTTACCCGTTTTTGTGGCCGGGCACCGGTCCGACCGGCTGAACTGGCCGAGTCGACTCGGGTTTAAAAACATTGACTTTTTCTACTCATATTTCCAGTCAACACACCATGCCTCCCACTCCTCCCGTACCAGACAACCACTCTAATCGACTACTTCTTATCTTTACAAGTACCTTTATTCAATATTAATCCGGACAAGTTAGAGCATATGCAATGGTTGGTTTGAGGAAAAGCTTTTTACTATTTGAAAAAGCTTTTCAAAAGCTTTCTAACATTGCATGGAAGACTTTTTACAAAGCTTTGAAAGAAAGACTTGGCACCACCCAAGTCTTTGAAGGCAAAAGCTTTGTACTTGTAAGGATTGCCATAAATGCACAACTCTAGCATTTATGACCATAAATGCATCAAGTCATCAATAGCTTGAACCATTGCATATGCTCTTATTAGAACTCATTCTTTTTTACAAAGGGGACCCCTCTTTTTTTATTATTATTATTTTTTTTTTTATAATTTTGTTTATATCAAAAAACTATAAACCTAAAAGTACGGAATATAAAATATAAAGTTTAATAAGTCAAATGCTTAAAACTATTAGAAATACGGAGCAGAAACTAACAAAAAACTGTTCTATACTAAAAATAAAGGGGAGACAAAAGACATCTTTGACCAAACGCCCCTTAAGTCACATCATAGGGGGTCCCTATAATATGCCCATTTAGCAAGAGCTTTTTGGAAGCTGTTAACGTTTTGTTATAAAAATAATACTTTAAAATAAGTAGCTCTGTTTGGATATGTTAACTTCAAGCTTTTATTTCAAACAATAGCTCCTAAATGAAAAGCTGATTCATGAAGCTTTTTAAACATTTTGGAGCTGTTAAAACTTTAAATTACTGATATACCCTCCAAACATTTGTTTATAATTATAAATATGTCTTTTTATGTCATTTTACATCTTATAATTACATTTAACAGCTAACTTACCAAACACTTTTATTGAAAAAAAGATACAGCTTGTAGCTCATGTTAACAGTTTTGCAGTTTACAGCTTACAACTTACAGCTAGTTTTGTCAAACATACTCTACGTCACACGATAATAAATAAAGACTATAATTAATTAAAGCGTCTATCGGTTTAATTAACGACCGTTAAATTATTTCGTAAACATTAATTAATACAATTAAGACATCTAATATATTACTAATTAGATTAGAGTAAAACGTTCTCTAAATACATACGTGTGTACCTCGAATAGTCTCATATACTTCCGGTTTTATGTTATTTAATACAAATTGAGTACAAACCAATATGATTATCATCAGTTGACATGTTCGCCAATAAAGATTATTTCATGCTCCTCTCTTATTATCTCTTTTTATTTGGACAATAATGTCCTTATCCGAAATTAACAATAACGCACAAATCACAAATCAACTGAAAATTCTATGAAATTTCTATTCATTTTTTGTTAATCTTTACCGCGGTGACAACAAAAGTCTTGTGGTTCAATGCACGAGAGATTGTGAAAGATCATGGGGGTTAAATTATTTTGTTGAAAAATAAGCTTTTGTTAAAAAACAATCTTCATTTAGATGACAAAAATTGTAGATTATTTTTGAAAAATAAGTTCTTAAATAAGTTCCTGAAACCAGCTTTTAAAAGATTATGGAGATTATTTTTCACAAATTATGTTATTTTACATTTTTAATCTAAAAGTATAGCTAGTTTGCCAAATATCACCAAAAAAAAGCTACAATTTTAATATTTTTCAGCAACAGCACCAACACCAGTGTTAGCAACATCACCAAAACCAGCACCAGCACCATTAACAACTGCTTTTACCAAACATATATGTGTGAATACTCTCAACCAAATGTTTGTTCTTAGTTGACTTATAGAAAAGTCTTCAAGAGGTCACTGATTGAAAAATACTCGCAACTTAATGGACAATACACTGTGTTCTCAAGATTCATTTTGGAGAGAAAGGAAAATCATAGGAAAATCATATGGAAAGAAGTTAAAACTTATGGGTGTTCTCCAGATTTTTAATGGGAAGAAAGGAAATGAAGTTGGGAAGAAGAGAAAAGAAGTTGCAGTGTTGTTTTGTTTAAAAATGGTTCCGCCCACTTTTGGGAAGAAGAGGAGAGAAGAGAAGTGATTCTCTTCCTCTAAACTTCTCTTCTCTTCTTTTATTAACTTAACTCAAGAACAGACCACTTGACTTTGAAAAAAGACTTTTACCGAGGTGAGACAGGTGACTAATTGAAAACCATCACAACTGATGGAGCAAAACAATACTCCTTTCGTCCCAAAATTATTGTCCCCCGACAAAAAAACACACAATTTAAGAAAAATGCATTTATTACAGCTTTCTCTTTCTTACTTTTTAGCAGAATGACAGTTTTACCATTAACTAATTAATTATGGTATTTTTTAAAGTTTGTAATAATAATTTCAATTAAGGGCAATATGGTAAACTCGGTCAAACTTTCCTATCTATATTTAGTAGTGGACAATTAAATTGGGACGTCTCAAAAAAGAAACATGGACTATTAATTTGGGAGGCAGGGAGTAATAAGTCCTACATCATGGACTTCTAAAGAAATTATTCACCAATAATTCAATAAATAACATCATCCCATTTGTCATCACAACACTCAAAACCACTTTCTGAGTATAGTTCTATAAGTGTGTGTACTATTTGAAGTCTAATAAAACCACCCGTACGACCGTATCGAAATGGAGCTAAGCTCGAGTATGAATGCACTGTGCTTTAGTGTAGTAGTGGTCGTGATTTTTGCGTACGCATGGAGATTTTTCGATTGGGTTTGGTTAAGACCAAAGGCTATGGAAAAGTATCTTAGAAATCAAGGCTTGAATGGAAATTCATATAAGTTTCTACACGGAGACTTGAAAGAGATGGTACACATGACAACTATTGCCAAATCAAAACCTATAAAACTCACTGATAATATCGTGCCAAGAGTTATGCCATTTGTTTATGCGTCTGCTAAGACTCATGGTTCGTATTATATTATTTTTGTTTCACTGTTTAGATGCACATATATAACACTAACATGGTTTTTGGGATTGTGTTTTGGGGAGATTATCTGATTATTGGGTTTGCAAGCCAAAGTAGTTATTAGTACACCACCAAACATGTTATATTAGAATTGTACCATGGACCATGGTTGTATAAACTATGCCATGATGGTTTAGCAATTTAACACTGAGGGCTTAATGGTGTACAAATCATCTATATATTTGTACAGGTAACAACTTTTTTACATGGATGGGGCCACAACAGATGGTGCACATCACAGAACCTGCATTAATACGCGAGATTTTGGCTAATAATTACTTATTTCAAAAGGTAAGAGTTGGAAATCCGTTAGTGAAGTTGTTCGCAAGAAGACTTGTAGATGCTGATGCCGATCAATGGGCAAAACGCAGAAAGATCATCAACCCTGCGTTTCATGTTGAAAAACTCAAGGTTCGTGTTTCTTATTAAGTTTATATTCGATTTAGGTCGCTTTGTGTACTACTAGTATATATAGTTTTAGTTATGAATGCCTTAGTAAATCTTTTTTACTCTGTCCTTTAATGTAACACTTAAAGATTGTGAAACATAAGGTCGTTGTTTCGTTTTTGTAGCATATGTTACCGGCCTTTTACATTAGTTGTAGTGAAATGATCACTAAATGGGAAGGAATAACTAAAGGAGGATCTTGTGAAGTAGATGTGTATCCTCATCTCCAAACATTTACTAGTGATGTAATTTCTCGTACCGCGTTTGGTAGTAGCTATGTGGAAGGAAGAAAGATATTTGAACTTCAACACGAACAAGAAAAACTAGTTATAAAGGCTCTCCAATCACTATATATTCCAGGATCCCGGTCAGTACAATTTTCATAAATCGTTTATTAAAGAAGACCAATTACCTAGAAGTAGTTGATAATGTTTGATTTTACATACATTATTTTAGATTTTTGCCTACAAAAAGCAACAGGAGGATGAAGGAGAATGCCCGTAAAGTGTCGAGTTCAATAAAAGAAATTATTCACAAACGGGTGACTGCAATGAAAATGGGGGAAAGTAGTAAAGAAGACTTGTTGGGCATACTATTGGATTCAAATGACAAAGAAATCAAACAGCAAGGGAATAACAACTCTGGACTTAGTATTGATGATGTCATTGAAGAGTGCAAACTCTTTTACTTTGCAGGGCAAGAGACTACTGCAAATTTGCTCGTTTGGACGATGATTTTGTTGAGTCAGCATACGAATTGGCAACGCTAGAGATGAAGTTTTAAATGCGTTTAAAGATAAAAAACCAGATATTGATGGCTTAAGTCGTCTAAAAGTTGTAAGTTTCTATGTGCTTAAATTTATGAATTTACCACTTAACTATACGCAATCCATATCAACCACACAGTATTATTTGTTATAACTTATAAGTACCGGTGTGCAGATCAATATGATATTGCAGGAGGTACTTAGGCTATACCCACCGAGTGTAGGACTAGGAAGAATGATTAATGCAGAAACTAAAATAGGAAACATAACATTACCGGCTGGATCACACTTCACGTTGCATATGATGCTTTTACATCATGACCCTGATATATGGGGTGACGACGTGAACCAGTTCAACCCAGATAGATTCGCTGAAGGTGTGTCAAAGGCAGGCAAGGGACTAGCCTCATACTTTCCATTTGGAGGGGGTCCACATATATGTGTCGGACAAAATTTTGCTATGTCAGAAGCAAAAATGGCACTCGTTATGATCCTACAACACTTCTCTTTCGAGCTTTCTCCATCATACTCTCATGCTCCACATACCATTTTCACGTTGCAACCTCAGTTTGGAGCCCATCTGATTTTGTGCAAACTTTAATGCTTATCGTGGTAAGATGACCTATATTATACTACCATTTTGTTTGGTTTGCTATATTCGAATGTATAACAGATCATTATATATGCATCTTATGTGGTTAAATAATTAGTTTAGGTCTGTAAATTCTGGATTCTGTTTGCTAAATAAATGTGTCGAAAAATTTACATATGTTTCAGACCCCAAATAATACCAACTCAAAGTGTCAAACCCCACCTAAATAAACAGCTACTTTGAAAATCACCTAACTAGTCAGCAAAACTAAAATTTACAGCCCATAAACAGATAACAACCTAACGCACAGAAAATAATTGTGAAGCATCTGTGCAACTGATAAGAAAAGCAGGGGAACCTAGTATATGGACTAGTATGAGATTACAAAATTAAAGACCATGGCAGATATAGACCAACATGTTAATTTTAAATAAACCTAACGTGTTTTTTTAACTATGCATAAAACATCTTTCTCGTCATTAAAAAAAATATCTGGCCTATTTAACCAAGAATAAAAGGCATCATCATTCATCAGCTCCTTCAACCTCTTCTACGTTTGTCAATATTACTCCCTTCGTCCCTAAATAAATGTCTACTATTGACTTTTAAAGTCTTTGTTTTTCAACTTTGACCTTAAATTAATTCATTTGTGCTACGTAATACTTGATGAAAATTATACCAATGAAAATACATTTAGAACTCAATCCATTCATATATTTTGCATCAAGTATTACATAACATAAATAAAATAATTTAAGGTCAAAGTTAAAAAAAGAAGACTTTAAAAGTCAATAATGGACACTTACTTAGGGACGGAGGGCGTTTTTAGTGACAAACTGGTCCAAACCGACTAATGTGACAGTATTTCCGCAAGGAACATCAAGTAGTGTTACTTGTGTCTGTCCCATCCAGACTAAAGTCCTTGAACACTTCTCACATTCAAATCTCTAGTTTCACCTGGGACAAAATTTGGACCCATTATTCTTACCTTCATACCAGGTGAAACTTTGCCAGAAAACACACGACCAAATGCAAAGAAGCGTCCACTCTCATTAGATGCTGGAATCACTTTGGAGAGATAAAACATAAGCGGGCCATTAGGGTCACAATTTCGAATAGCGTTAGCATAAACATCATCAGAAGAACCGTCATACAAATTCTCAACGCGGTATATTTGAGCAGTACAAGGTGAAGGCAAATGTAATATCATCATTGCAAGTAAATTCACAGCGGGAAGCCATTTCTGCATTACACACTTCATTAACGCCATCCCCGTCAACCTTTTTTAATCTTAAGACCTGATGAAGAAACCAAGCTTCTTCAAACAAGGCCACAAAACATACACATGTCAATAATCTGTCTAACGGGCTCGTAAACATACTGAACAAACCCACGTTTGCAAGATTCAGACCCGGTATTCTTAGTGGTCTACTCATTCGTTTTGGGTCATAGAAGTTGTCACCCCAAAGCATTTCCATCATCTTTGTCTCATCAATATCAAACTTAAAAGCATACAGTTTCGCAAAGTGATTCAGTGTAAAAGCCCATCCGTGGATCCCAGTAGAGAAAGCGACAAGACCTTTCTTGGCGTAAACCATAACATCACCAAGAAGCGGATGCTCATGTTTTGAAATTATGCCATTAACACTTTCAATAACCCATTGGAACTTTTGATATGCTTCCTCTCCATCAACTTTAAGGGAGAAACAAAGGTGAAAGGTCAATTTTGTTGATGGTCAAAACGGGTTGAATCCTTTCTTTAAGGGCTTGTCGAACAACACTTTCTGTTTGGACACGTACACCCTTAGTATTATTAATGACAACTAATGCACCGTCGGTTATATGTAGATCAGAACTGACCTCATAAGAAACATCAACATGTCGAGGTGAGTCAATAAGATTTATGAGGTGTTTGTTCCCCTTATGTTCTCCTTTTAAATTCTTGAGAGCTGCATCAGTCATCTCATGGTAAAGATAGATATATACCACTTTGCTTTTCATTAACAAGTGTGTCGAAAGTAGCCATAAGAGAGCTGTACAAATCACGCACATTATTATCAACTTGTTGTGCAGTGATGCCGAAAGTAGCCACAAGAGAGCTGATCAAAGTTGATTTTCCAGTTATGACAAATGCGGCATAAGCAAAACAAATTCATAAACGATTAACAAGAATTAAAGTGTGTATAGTAGTGCTTATATATATACGTACTGTGATCAACATCAGCAATGACAGATATGCTACCGATTGTTACGGATGTTATGTTTATTATCCATCAACCAACGAAGCCTCCCAGCTGTAAACGTCACCTGATAATTGGCAGGAAAGAATTTTGAACTATTATTGTTAACACAAAAGAAACAATTATGCCATTTTTGCTAGCTTTAAGCAAGATCAATAACAAAAGAAGTATTAGACAAAAAAAATCCTGCAAAGAACGACCACAAAAATAAGATTTGCATATTAGAATTTTTTTAGTTACATCATGAATTTTTTTAAAACTAATGGCAGAATAGATCGAACTCTCGGCCTTTAGTCCAAACCATTCCACCAGTCACCAACAACCGACAACCATCTGATTTTTTTAACTTTTGTATTTAGTACTGCGTGTCTGCGTGGGTGAAGTGTATGACGGTATAAGTGTATGACCCATTTCATGGAGAACCAAATACTTTTTGAGTGTTTGACCCATTAGTCCCAGCCCAATAGCATGTCCAATATGAGTCCATAACACAACTATATTCAATTCGACAATTTAATGAACATCTCAAAACAAGCTTTGTATCTTCCTACCCACTTAAGATAATCATAAAAACATGAAAGAGGGTTCCCATCATGCAAACAAGTGTTATAATTCAGGAACCTCACTACCAACATCCTTCTCACCAACTCATTTCCCACCAACAATCCTCAATCATCATCATTAATCATATTTAATAATAAAAGGCAAAATGTGTTGATATTATTTTATATTTTTAGGTTCAAATCGTGACACTAACTTTACATATATAGTGTTACAACTATATCAATTATTTGATATTGTCAAATCATAATCAAATTTAACTTGTATGCATCTTTAGGTTGGGAGAACTAATTTGATAGAGATAATAATGAATCATGCCAAAGTCAAATATGTTGCCTAAATAGTTTAATACGATATGGTAAGTCAGAATGTGACTATTTATTCACAATCTTCGCAAATCGCCCATGAAAATGGTTATATATTCGACCTTAAACTAAAAGTTATGAAGAACTTCAATTGTGAATCAATTATTTTATCATGTCGCCTTAGGTAAAAAAAAAAAAAAAAAAAANGTTAGTAGTTTACTAATTTATGAATAAGTGAGTCTCTAATGTTACGATACGGCCACATAAGTTTTAAGCATAGAATAACATACCAATTACCCATGCTAGTCCATACTTACGACAGGAAACAAAAGCGAATTAACCGAGTTGTTTTTTTTTTTTTTTTTTTTTCCTTCGCGACTTAACCAAGTTGCTTAAAAAAGCATTCATTTGGATATTTAGAAGGTTGTTAAGCAATAACCCCAAACGCATCAAGGCGCGTCAATACCATGATTTAATACACTTATGATATTTATTTACTTAAAACTTTTTACTACGCAATGGATTTGGACGAATGCCCGATCAACATACAAAGATGAATAGGACATGGCGGCCATGTATCAACTTATGGTGTGCTTATACTCAGGGTTATCACGTAAGATGAATAGAAAATGGCTTATAAGGGCTTATAACTAGTAAAATTACTTAAATATCATTCAAAATGTGATAGATTATAACGTAAAAATTGAAAGTATATGTGAATTTAATTTGATGTATTTTTATATGATTTTACGTTAATAAACTTTAGCTCTAACTAATTCGCCAAACAGCTTTACACAAATATAAGCTTCAGCCTTCAGCTTATAATATAAGCCCCAACTCCATGCCATTGCGCCAAACATACCTTACATGTTGGTCCTTCTTATAACATTGCTCAAGCTCCGTTTCTACTGACGTGGTTCATCAAATGCGAAGCATTTTTTTGATGTTTTTCTTGTTTTCTAATAATGAAACAGGAAAAAGAAACAAAAATAGAAGTTTTTATCGTATTATTTTACTTTTTAATACATTGTTAGTTAGCGGTGGAAATGAGTTTAGTCGTTCGTGAAAAGCTCGAAATCGGATCTATAAAAGGTTTGAATGAGGCGAGTTTAACTCATTTATTAATCGAGCTCGATTGGGCTGTTCGAGCATAAACGGCACTAGGATATTTGAAATATCAAACATGTATTATAAGTTATACATTTGTATTATATGTGAGTATAATAACAAGCTCAAAATAAATATACTACGAGCTGAGCTCGAGCCAAACTTTAAACTTGGCACATCGTAATAATGAGTCGAGCCCGAACCAAGCTCGAGACTGTATGATATACCACGATCTAGCTGGAGCTTAAAAAAAGGTTTGAACCGAGGTGAGCTTTATAAAACTTAACGAGCCGAGAATATGGCTATGTTTGGCGCAGAGTTTTTTAAAGTTTTTTGGGGCAATGAGCGGTGAGCAATGAGCTTTTTAATTTTTAGTGTTTGTTTGGCATGAGAGCTGTGAACTGTGCTATTTTTTTTTTTAGAAAAACTCATTTTTCCAATGCTTCTTTATGAAGCTGTGAACGGTTAGCAGTGAGATTTGTCTACTTACTTTTGCCAAAGATAGCAAGTATACAGTTTGAGGATGTGAAATATTTTGGAGCAAATATGGACTCAACAGAACAATCCCAGAGGCGCGTGAGTATAGTTTTATCGAAAATGGTTGTTAAGTTGTTTCACTGACTGACTTGATCCAACCTGTTCACCAACCCCAAAATTCACCAAACATTTATGATTTATCTATAAATACACCCATTCTCCCTTCACTCCAATTCGTGTCAACAACAACCATTCTTCTCCCCTATCTCACCCGGAATATTCACTTCCGCCTTACTAACCTTATTATTTTACTTCCCTAAACCTACATTTCATTTCCACAAGGTACGCCCTCGTCATTCACTCTAATTTGGACTTTAAACAAATCAACAATTAGTTCGTATTTAGGTTAATTAAACTCAATTTTGTGAATTTTCAGTAAATAAATTTAGATCTGTGTTTAAGCATTTGTGATCCGTGTCGTTGTCTACGTGTTTAAATTTGTGTGATGACGTGTATATTCATTATCATCACAGGGTCTTTTGTATTTATTTTGTTTGTATATGTAATATGTAATTAGATATTTGTAAGTAAACAAAATGATACACAATAGATAATGTGATAAGATCTAGGGTTCTGGAAGTGATCAAAGTTTAAAATGATTTTGGTCAAGTCGCTCAGACTTTGCCTAGCCGTAAATCGAACTACTTGCTACGGGCTCCGGGTTTATAAAACTCATTTACAAATTAGGTATATTAAGATCATAGTTCAATATCAAAGTATTAGGTCCGAATCAACATAGAATGCTTGCATTATATTAGGATCCATTTCAGCTTCTTTGAATTTTAAATTTTCATGATTTAGGAATAAGTCACAAGCTCTCTGTAAAAACCTTGTACATTCAATACTGTTAAGATTTATGTTATCAACTTTAGGAGCGTAGTGCATAGTGCGATTCTCCATTTAAATATTTACAAGTATTTACTAAATTGATAACATTTGTGGTGGAACAGGACAATGGCATCTCACATTGTTGGTTATCCCCGTATGGGACCCAAAAGAGAATTGAAATTCGCTCTTGAATCGTTCTGGGATGGTAAGAGCACCGCTGAGGATTTGCAGAAGGTCTCTGCTGATCTCAGATCGTCTATCTGGAAACAGATGTCTGATGCTGGCATCAAGTATATCCCTAGCAACACGTTTTCGTACTATGACCAAGTTCTTGACACCACTGCCATGCTTGGTGCTGTTCCTTCGAGATACAACTGGAACGGTGGTGAGATTGGTTTCGACACTTACTTTTCCATGGCCAGAGGAAATGCCTCTGTTCCCGCTATGGAAATGACCAAGTGGTTTGACACCAACTAGTAAGTGGCATATCACATCCTTCATGTTTATGGGTCTTTTCTGTTTACGTTATGCATCGATTGTAATATTGTTGTGATGTTTCTTATGAACAGCCATTTCATCGTCCCAGAGTTGGGCCCAGAAGTGAAGTTCACATATGCTTCTCACAAGGCCGTGACTGAATACAAGGAGGCTAAGGCTGTACGTCTTCTTGTTTTGTTCTTTAGGACATTTCGAAATGGTATTATTTAGTAGCAAATTTGTTAATATGTTTGTTGATTTCGCGTCTTGCAGCTTGGAGTTGATACCGTGCCCGTCTTTGTTGGCCCTGTTAGCTACTTGTTGCTATCAAAACCTGCAAAGGGTGTTGAGAAGACATTCGATCTTCTATCCCTTCTCGACAAAATCCTTCCAATCTACAAGTACAACTATTATTCTAACTTATCAGTAGTTTTATTTAAGTTTTAAATTTGTTTAGTGTTATAACAGAAACTATTCTTTCAGGGAAGTTATTGCTGAGTTGAAGGAAGCAGGTGCTACATGGATCCAATTTGACGAGGCTACCCTTGTCAAGGATCTTGAGGGATACCAATTGGAAGCTTTCACCAAGGCCTACTCTTCACTTGAATCAGCTTGCTCTGGTCTAAATGTTCTTTTGGCTACCTACTTTGCTGATGTTCCAGCTGCAGCATACAAAACCCTTACTTCATTGCCTGGAGTTACTGGTTACACTTTTGATTTGGTCCGTGGTGCTAACACTCTTGACTTGATCAAGAGCAGTTTCCCATCAGGCAAATACCTCTTTGCTGGTGTTGTTGATGGAAGGAACATTTGGGCTAATGATCTTGCTGGATCCCTAGCTGTCCTCGAGTCTCTTGAGAGCATTGTCGGCAAAGGTAGCTATAATTCTTTATAAATATAGAAGTAACAGTATATTTTTTTCTTCATATTTAATAGTTTAATTGTTACTTTGTTACTAATCTGAAATGTGATGTATCCAGATAAGCTTGTTGTGTCCACCTCTTCTTCACTCCAACATACTGCTGTGGATCTTGTGAACGAGACCAAGTTGGACGATGAGATCAAATCGTGGCTCGCATTTGCTGCTCAAAAGGTGGTTGAAGTTAGTGCTCTAGCCAAGGCTCTTGCTGGTCATAAGGATGAGGTAGTTAGTTATTTTTATGTATTTTATTTCTTTATCAGTCCTATAATGATAAGACAAAACAGTGACTGATACATTGTGTTCTTTGTCAGGCATTTTTTTCTGCTAATGCCGCTGCTCTAGCCTCAAGGAAGTCCTCTCCAAGAGTGAACAATGAAGCCGTCCAAAAGGCTGTAAGTGATATAGTGTTTTCTTACCAATAAATATATAAAAAAACCAAAATTTCGCATTTAGCTTATAAAAAATCCCGATCCTTTTGGTTTTTCAGGCTGCTGCTTTGAGGGGTTCTGACCACCGTCGTGTCACCAATGTTAGTGCTCGATTGGATGCCCAACAAAAGAAACTCAACCTTCCTATTCTCCCCACCACCACCATTGGTTCTTTCCCTCAAACCATTGAGCTCAGGAGAGTTCGTCGTGAGTACAAGGCTAAGAAGTAAGTAGTTACAATTGATGATGTAATAATAATATACGGAGTATTTCTTTAGAATTTGCTCTAACAAAACCATGTTATTATAGGATCTCGGAGGAAGAGTATGTTAAAGCCATCAAGGAGGAGATCTACAAAGTTGTCCAACTCCAGGAAGAACTTGATATCGATGTGCTCGTCCATGGAGAGCCAGAGGTATATTTTGTATTTTATTAAATCCTAGTAAAAACTCTACTTCCGCTTCACTTTTATTTGTTGTCTAACATGTGTATATTATGTTCCAGAGAAATGACATGGTTGAGTACTTTGGTGAGCAATTGTCTGGTTTTGCCTTCACCGCTAACGGATGGGTGCAATCTTATGGATCTCGATGTGTTAAGCCACCAATCATCTATGGTGATGTCAGCCGACCAAAGGCAATGACCGTGTTCTGGTCCTCAATGGCTCAGGAAATGACCAAGCGCCCAATGAAGGGTATGCTTACTGGTCCAGTCACCATCCTCAACTGGTCCTTCGTCCGTAATGACCAGCCCAGGTATAATTACATTGCGAAATCCACCACCCACCACTTTTAAGCATTCCCACAAAGAAAATTGCCTTACATGAGTTTCTTGTTTGTTTATTTGTTTTCAGATTTGAAACTTGCTACCAGATTGCTTTGGCTATTAAGGATGAAGTTGAGGATCTTGAAAAAGCTGGAATCACCGTCATCCAAATCGATGAGGCTGCTTTAAGAGAGGGATTGCCACTCAGGAAAGCGGAGCATGCTTTCTACTTGGACTGGGCTGTCCACTCTTTCAGAATCACCAATGTGGGTGTTGCCGACACCACCCAGGTATATAGATTTTCCTGTTAATACTAATGTTATTTTAGTCTTTCCTTAAGAGTTAAGACGAACTAACTGACCCATGTTTAATTGAACTATCTTCTACAGATCCACACCCATATGTGCTACTCGAACTTCAATGACATCATCCACTCCATCATCAACATGGACGCTGATGTCATCACCATTGAGAACTCACGATCTGACGAGAAGCTTTTGTCTGTGTTCCGTGAAGGAGTCAAGTACGGTGCTGGAATTGGTCCTGGTGTATATGACATTCACTCTCCAAGAATTCCATCAATGGAAGAAATTGCTGAGAGAGTTAAAAAGATGCTTGCAGTCTTGGAGACCAACATTTTGTGGGTCAACCCTGACTGTGGGCTCAAGACCCGTAAGTACAACGAGGTGAAGCCTGCCCTTGAGAACATGGTTGTAGCTGCCAAGAAGCTTCGTGCTGAGCTTGCTAGCGCTAAGTGAGGGTGATTCTTGAAGATGAGTTTATGTTTTATACGTTGATATTTCAATAACTGTGATTGATGATTGATCTTTATGTTTTTTTGGGTTTTGTTCTTCTCTTGTTATTTCATTATCATGTACTTTTAGAAAATTAATGGAATTTCAAAGTATACATTCAAAGGAAATGCCATCCGTTGTCCATTGTCGTTTGGTACAAGTTTAGACTAATGGAGTCATGTTACAGTATCGAGTTAGACTTTGGTTAATCGATTAGCATTTGTATGCTATGCGTGTCTACAGCTTGGATCGCGTGAATGAAACAGCAAGTAATTTTTCAAACTTTACACGAGGTTAGCGAAGAGGGCTACATCAGTGCGTTCTTGGTATAGGTAGCAAAACCGTACAATGAGATCCTATGAAAAGCATCTAAACTGCTTACAAAACAGTTTGAGCTAAAAATCGTAAAACTAAAAGCTAAAACGGTTGCTTCAAGTTTGAAGCCAAAAATGAGTATTTATTTGTTTACTAGCTTCATGACTCGTCTGATGGACGGGCTAGTTTCATAGATTAATTACTTAAAAAGAATCATGAGGATGTTAACCAATGCAGGGATCTATTTCATATGCTTGATTTCCAGTAGTTGACATTTGAATTCAACTTATTTAACAATGCTGGGACAGTTAATGGGTTTAATTTATTTAACAAATGTGAACCTGAATGATTTTACATGATGATAAAAAAACTTTCCTGATGACCTTCCACAAGTTTCTTTATTTCCGAGTTCTTTTAAGAACACTTCTCTGATAAGTTTCTTTATTTTCGGGATCTGTTTAAGAACAGTTTACTGATAAATTTCCATAGCTTTCTTCATTTCCAGGACTAGTTCAAGAACAATTTATGGTTGAACTTCCATACTTTTCTTTACTTCCGTGCCCGGTTTGGGAACACTTTGTGGATGCACTTCAAAAGAACTGAAACCATGAAGATGGCTTTAAAAATGAACATACCTGCAACAAATAGAAGTAGCAAACATGTCCAAAGTTGATTGTTATACTAAATCCTTTGATCATTTATTAGTTTCTAAATGATCAGGATGTTGTCTGTTAAGTATACATTATGTTATTATGTTAAGTATATAATAAAATTCTTTGATATTTACAAAAGAACTTGATCAAACATTACTTTATTCTGTGACCAAGTTTGAAGTGACATCTCGTGGCTAAGGAATGTGTTTTAAGCCAAATGTTGAAATGATCAACTTCAGAATAATCTTCAAATCTCAATAAGAAATTAAGATAAACCTTTTAAGACCGGAAGTACAAAGGGGTAAACACACTCGTGGTCTATATTCTTGCACACTTCATGCGTAGCCCATTGTGACACCACCTTCATCTCCACACGCGGAAGAGAACAGAGAAACTGTGAAGGTGACCACCGATTACATAAAGTATTGCGTAACCAAAGAATAATATTGTATATTTTATTACCATAGTATCATGGTTTATGGTTGAATAAAAAACACCAGCTGATAAAGAATGAAAATCAATATGAATCTCATGCCAAGAGACATATTTTAGTTTCATCTACTTGAATTGTTCTCCAATACTTTCATACCATTCATTGTCCAAGTATATACCACATTAAACTACTAAAAGTCTAAAAGATAAGCAAAGTGTTGGTCAATCAAGCTAAACTACTAAACTACTAAATTGGTCACCATTATATATATATATATATATATATATATATATATATATATATATATATATATATATATATATATATATATATATATATATATATATATATATATATAATTTTTTTTTTGGTAAACATGGGTTTCTAACTCGACATTGCGAGCCGACTAATCCCACGGCGACTACATTGGTCACCATTATATTGGATCATTAATATGTGTAAACTAAATTTGAGCGCTATGACCAATACATGAGAGTAACCAAATCCACTAAACGTTGATTTGATTGTGTAAAAGGTTGGCTTGACCCGGGGACTTAATCAGGTCACAAAATGATTAGTTGCATTTAGAATAAACTAAACAAGAGCACAAACACAATTTTTAAAGACCGGGTACATTTAAGTAAAGTCGAGGTTTCTTAACAAGATTAACACTACGCCAAAAAGATTCATGGGTGTCTTGAGACCTACAGGACATGCCCTGATTCCGTCACCGGCTAGACCAACATGTGAATTTGAAAGCTATCAAATTCACCACGTAACCAACTCGTTTATGAAGTCCAAAAAGTAGTCAAACACAAAATCAATATGGTTTGGTTGGTTTAGCCGTCTTTAAGACTTCAACCAACCTATGCACATTCCTACCCGATACAAGTTGGTAGAAAATAAAATACCATTAAACCATAAATACCCATAACTTGTTTGTTCCAAGTTGGATTTACATAACTATACACATGAACCAATTTAATGTTACATACCGTCGTACCGACATATAAAATGCTACTTATAAACTAGACATGTCTAAGTTTTGACATTTCACACTCAAAACCATTTGTACTTGTAACTATACGTGTTCGCTAGCTGGGTTACTCATACGTGCTTAATAAAATCCGACGATGTTTACGGCCATGTTCTATCGATGTGTCATAAATTGTTAGGACATAAGTAGGAACAACATGAAGATTGTGTGTCTTTTGATACTTAACAAAGCACAAGGGTGTAACAAATAAACTCGTGTTTTTAGTCAAGGCGTTTGCCACGAAATGATGTGGAAAGCAGCGATATGATATATTGATATGTATAAAAAATCTACTAGTTGAAATTATATAAAATATTTATACAAAGGTACATGGATTATGCAGGTCAAACATTTTTTATTTTTTATTTTTAAAACAAATTGGCTGGTTAAGTCTATGTAGACGATCGTTGCTGCCAAAACTTACCAAGCTCCCGTCATCCCAACTAATTTAAAGAAACGTTATTTGGAGATTTATTTGTAAAAAAGTCTTCGAGGAGCACTTTCCTAGAAAAAGAATTAGAGCCTTCGGTATCGTAACGCAAGGCTTTCGTTAAGGGTGACGTGAACAAGCGTTGCCTTGCGTTATGCTTGAGTTATGACACCATGCGTTTGCGTTAATGACTTGCGTTGGCCTAGGCGTTGCCTTGGCAACACAACGTTAAGGTTGAGTTCAATAAAAATAATAATAATAATAATAATTACATACGTACCCCTAACGGGCTAGCACATTTTGAATTTAAAAAATAAAAAAATAAATAAAAATAAAAATAAAAATAAATAAATAATTTCAAAACACCCCCTTGGTTATTATAACGGCTAGTTTAGGTTGAAAAAAGTTTACACAATCGCCCTTTAACGGCTGGTTTCAATTTGAATTCCAAAGCTTCTATAAATACCAATGTTTACATGTTAGTTTTACACACTTTTCATACGCTATTAATCAAAAAAAATTACACAAACGCCCCTTATGGCTTGTCGTGTCCCACATTCCGTCGAAGAAATGCAAGTATATATTTAAAAACAATGCGATAAAGACAATGCGGCTCGACAAAAGGCTATAATCGACTTTATCAATCAGTTTCAGCTTGCAAAAGCAAAGAAAGAAAGGTTGAGACAACGATACGCGAAATGCAAAGACATTTCTGTGGAAGACAAGCTGTGATTGACCAATTTTTGAACGACGAAGCCAAGAAATACGAGACCATTAGTGACACGTTGTGGGGGTGTGTTTCACATATACAACCAACATCAGCAACAAAATCCGTTGGAGCTATGAGAAAAACAAAGTTGTTAGTTCTGTATCATAACAATTGACTCAACTTGGGCTAGGTGCATCAACTTCATCTGATGCACCTACATTTATTGAGCAACAACAGTCTCACCTATTTATGGGTTATGAAGGCGAGGCAGTTGATGAGCATGGCTTAACTGCGAGCCAGCATTATCAAATGATGTGTGACGAACAGGCATTAAGAGAATTTGAAGCAGAGCAAGCAAGGCTTTAACAAGAGTGGGATGAGAAACTCAAGAAGGACGAAGCAGAACGGGTGGCGTTCATTGAGAAATATCCTGTGTATAGGTTTCTTTCGTATGATTCTGCATGCGGGGAGTACTCAGATTAAGATAGGTTTATTTTGTATCGTAGTGTATTTTAGTTTGTATGTTTTTTTTCCGTATCGTATTTCGTAGCGTATCATATTTCATAATGTATTTTGTAATGTTTATGCAATATTTTTATGGTTAATAATAAAGTGATAGGTTGTCTATTAAATGAAGTATTAGTTTAGGGTTGAATTTGTAATTTTATTTTTATAGAAAAGTTATGATAATGAGTGTTTTTTGGGTGTTAAGGTTGAAATGTTAAAGCTGATGTGACACTGACGTAGCGCTGAGTTATGAGTTAACCCTTGATCATGATACCAAGTGCTCTTATAGAAAAGTATGACACAAAGTTGCCTTTTGACAAAACTATATACAAACCAAGGTTGCAAAAATCGCGAATCGGTAGTCGGGCGGTCGACCACCTTGTAGCTTGTAATCGGTCTAGGCGGGATTAATCGGTGATTAATCGGATTGGCATTACTGACAAATTTTAGTTATTTCTGGCAAGTTTTGTGTATTTCCGCTGAGTTTTATGTATTTCCAGCAATGTATTTTCTAAAAAACAACTTGTAATAGACTTAAACAGTTACTATAAGTGATCAAAATAAGCTTATAATGAGTTTTGGGTACTTCCGGGAATATTTATAGGTTTCCGGCAAGTTTGACCACCATTGACCGCCGTTGATCGCCGTTGACGACGGTTGACCTATTTGTTTGACCCAGTTACATAAATCGGCAAGGTCGGTGGCCTTGTAGCACCTAATCGACGATTAATCGGCCTTGTAGACCTTTTTTTGCAACACTGATACAAACGAATCATTTTGCCATGAAATGATCAAACAATTACCCTATATTTTGTTTATTGTGTAATTTAATGTTACATATTTGTGACAAAACTATTTAGTAATGGGTGTGACACGTTGCACTGCGTCAAGCCGGCGCCACCACACTAATACCCCCCGTGCCAAGGCGTGAGTGAAGACTGTGGCTTGAGCCAAATGATTTTTTTTTTTTTTTTTTTTTTTTTTTTTTTTTTTTTTTTTTTTTTTTTTAACTTTTAAATGGGTTTTTAGTATTTAAAGTGAGTTTTTTTTATTTATAAGATGTGTGTATGTGTGTTGACAATGTGTTTTTTGTTTTAGATTTTTTAGAGGGATGTGTCGAGTGTCGACTGTGTAGAGGAAGATAATATATATTTTTTCTATTTTTTAGTTTTGTTGTTTTTAACTTTTTACGTATCTAAAAGTTTTAACTTATACCCCTGATATTTAGAAAGTTGGTTTAACTGAGTTAAACTTTATGTATTTATTTATTTGTTTTTTTGAATTTTATTTTTAGTCTTATATAATTTGTAAGTTTATTTTAAATAAATGAAAAATTAGTTGGTTCGTAAAAATATAAACTAAAATAACATAAGATGGTGAGTTTTAAAAGTGGGCTTTTGACTTGAGTAATTAGTGTGATGTTTTTTTAGTATGTGAGTCATAAAAGAAGTCAAAAAGGAAATGATGATATGATATGACTTTATAATGGATACAAAAAAGTGTATAATTATGATTATTTATGTTTGGATGATAAAATATAGTATAAAAAAAATTTATAGATATTTGAATTTTATAGAAGAAAAGAGAGACCCACAAGAATGAATTTCATAGATGTCAAATGGGAAATGATTTGCACACTCATACTTTTGATTGAGACACTCCACTGTATGCATTACATACTTGTACAAGTGCTTACAGCTATGACTATGATATATCTATTTCTTTCCGATTGATTAATAATTGCTGAATACTTTATTCATATGAGGTCAAGATAAATTCAGACTCTAATCAATGCTCATTTGATCAACCAACTTTGGTCCCACAAAGCGTCGATAGATAAGATAATGGCAACCATAGTCCAATACTACAACCAAAAGCTCTACATGAGGATAGGCCACTTGTAATCTTGTATACTTGGATATCAGCTATTATAACATAAAATTAAATCAAACATGTGACAGAAAGCAAATGATTAACTTAAGTTTAGATATTAAAATATGCAATAGTATGATTAAATTGACTAGAGTATAAGTCATTTACCTTGTATTAGATGTTTAATCTTATTGTTTGTCATCTAGAACAAGCAAAACACTTTGACACGTAGGAGATTAACATGACCTTAATGATAAGACTAATATAGTCATGTTTGCTTAAAAATATGTTAGATAATTGAGGCTAGGGTGTGATTATAATCGTGGATATCTTGATTGAATTGTGTATGGTCATTTTTCGAATAAAGTATCTCGACCCTATTAATGCATGGGTATCACGAAATCTTTATTCGAAATAATTCAAGAAAAACATTTTCTTTCTAGGTACAAGAGAACAAAGCAAAAACAAAGAGGAATTGCGTGTTTTGTATGGTTAGATGAGACCAAATGTGTCTGTTATGTAGCAGACATATTTAACAATTATAGAAGGTTAAATTGGTTAAACACCAAGAGTCACAGCCCTTCACCAACAGACATGTCGGTCGTGGTTTGGGGGGACCCAACAAAGGGCACTGCCCCTTGACCTTGCATCTTTGTCTAGTTGAAAACATATTAACTAAACGAGTGTGCACTCCACACTTCCCTAACTCGTATTCGAACATAACATGAAATCTCATTAATCTTTAATAAATCATACTTTATCTAAAATTGATGACACTAAAATCACTGATAATATATAGTCGTGGTAGGTTAAAATCTTTCCTTTACCTAATACAACCATTGTGTAACTTAAAAAATGACTTATCTAGCAAGTAGTAAAGAAAATATATACTTGCACACTTTAACCTAAATCTTTAAAAGCCACTTATTATTTTTCCATTTATCCATTTATTTGAAAAGTAAAATAAGTGAAGGGAGTACATTGCAAGACAAGAAACTCAAGAAGGACCAATAAAACAAATATCACAAAAGAATCCGAAAGCAACACATAACCAGCAAGAAAGAAAGAATCCTATATAACTCGAAAACAAAAACACTAGTAATTCAAAAACCCCTCTAAATTATATAACAATCAATCAATCAATCAATTTGTTAATTTAATTCTATCTCTCTATATCTCTCTCCACCTGAAAAACATATTCACAAGTAAAATGCAGCAGCAGCAGGTAACTTTAATAACTTTTATAAAACTCTAATTTATTATTAATAACTAACTTATTATGTTTTTATAAATTATATGATTAGTCTACAAGAACAGTGCAAGTAGGACATCTATCAGATCTAGCTACCGAACGAGAAATTCACGAGTTTTTCTCTTTCTCCGGTGATATTGAATACGTTGAGATCTGCCGGTACACTTTTTTACAATACTTTTTATAAGTTTTTATATATTTTTAAGTATTTGGTATTAATATTGAGTTTATGTTGTTGTTGTTAATGTAGTGATTTGGAGCAAAAGAAGACTGCATTTGTTACGTTTAAAGATGCTAAGGCTCTCGAAATCGCATTATTACTTTCGGTAATTTTTATTTTTACTTTATTATTTTTGTTACAATATATGATTTTTTGAGGTTATTAGAGGTCTGCAGGGTTTAAATTGCGCTAGGTACACATTTTTTTGGGTGGNTTCCCGGAATAGTGAATAGGGAAAACCTCATCCGTTTTACGGTTTTTATATAGTTATATGATTTTTGGAGGTTCTAGTTACTCACAAGGTATGAATTTGGGGTGGCCAGGGAAAGGGTCGGAAATGGGTACTCCGGTTAGGCGCATATACACTCGCCTTCATTGGGTAACCTAAACAAGAAAACCTAAGAAAGCTTAGTCAGTTTAGTGTTTTTTATATAATTATGTGAGTTTTGTAGGTTAATTACTTTTGTTGATATGTTGTTTATTTTTAAAATTAAATAAATAAATTTGATGATGCTTATTATAAAGTTGAAAATAGTTGGATTGCTTGTTAAAGTAAAAGTAGGACAGCTAATGCGAGACAGAAGGGAGTACTTATTTTCTTAAGGATCACTTTTCTGTTTCTATTATTTCTTTATAAAAGGGATCAGATTTTGTATATAGTTATTTTTCATAAGAAGTTATAATGTTAATTAGTAAATCGTGATGAGTAAATATTTTCTATTTCGATGATATTTGGACGTGCAGACTGTTTTTTTAACAAAGGGCGAAATCCAAGTAAAAGATTTTCATTGTATTCGGAAATCGGAATAGTATGATATTTTGATAAATTATGTTTTGGAAATTTCTAATTGGGTGGGTCATATGGCCGTTTGCGCATGTGGTTTTTAATAATATACGGTGCTATGAGTTATATTCAAATTTCTAAAAATTACAATGAGTTATAATGAAATTTCTAAAAATATACATTGAGTTTTATTCAAATTTGAATATTATTCATCGAGTTCTATTGCAATTTCTTGGAATTTTTGGAATTTCCTGCAGTGATGATTTTATAAGTATATAGTCAACAAAGTATGACCATACAGAATTGTGGCTGTATAGTTATTCCACTTTGTCCAGCTGAGACTTTAGGGCCCTACTTTGTATTACGTGAGCAAAATTCCAAATTAGCGATCAAAGTTTTATTCATATTGGCCTAATTGTTTACTGATCAGCCTTTCCATTGTCTTTATGGGGATGAAGTTATGGTTAGTTGTCAATTGTTATTGTTTATACACATCATCTTGGGTCCACTATTACCACTACTTAGTTGTCTCTTTAATAAATGTGCATTTCTTGGTCATGCTTTTACATGACTTGCCAACTTCAAGCAGTTGGGCTCTAGTTGCATTATAGTGGTTATATCTTTGCCAACCAAGAAATGTTTGGCGTTATCTTTTTAATACTTTTTCTAGTTCTTAAAATATGTATGATGGTTGGTTCTTCATTATCCAAAAATAAGATGACAGTATGGTTAATCGATTGTAGTATGGTGAACGATCCACCTTGTACCAACTAACTACTTAAGAAAACTTCTTGTCTTTTTAGCAACTTATATGCCATCAATATTATGAAGACTAGACTTGCAATTTGCACAGGTTCTTGGCATTATGAAATCAGAAGTGTTAGCGATACAAAGTCCTCTTTTTTATAGTGTGAAGCCTGCAAAAGATAAATATTGCATCTTCTGTTGAGTATCTGAGAGTATAGAATAATAATTGCAATGAAAATATAGGAGGTCTCGCACATGCTTACTAAGTCGGAATTTTGATGGAATACTTGTTAGGCCATATCTTGCTGAAGTTAAATGATTGATAGTTATCAGCAACTAATTATAGTGTTATTTTAGTACATTGTAATAGCATTAGTATCTTTATCAGCTTAAAATTCTTGTTAGGAAAATCTATTAATAGGGATTAGGAGAACTATACTATTAAGCTTGATTTGATAAGTTTATTTGATATATTCAGTTAAGTGTCATTAGCAGAGTTAGTTTTGCCTCTTGATAGTAAACCATTGGTTTGGAAGTTGACCTGCCTTTAAAGGTAGGTTGCTATCATTTATAATCTCATAGTAAGTCCTATCCGGGTCATATCAACTATATGAGCATGGAAGTGGCAGCTATAAATTTTTTTGATACATGTATGGAGCAGATGTAGTACATTCTCTTTTTATGAACATTGGGAGTTACATATATATGCTCAATTTTACAGGGAGCAACCATAGTGGATCAGATTGTTAGCATTAGTGCTGTGGAAAATTATGTGCGAAAACCTGAGTTCCAGGTATGAGTTATTATTGGGTATATAATTCTATTTTCTTCTATGGTGTTGGTACTTATGTTGTGATGTCACTTCTTTCAGGAAGCCCGCGAAGTAGATAATGATGTTAGCATGTCTCCAGAAAGCCATTCACCTAGTTCCGAGGTAATATCTCACAAACACGATTCCCTTGTGTGTGTGTGTGTGGGTGGGGGTGGGGGTTGGGGTTGGGGGTCCCATGGACATAGTCCTTTCAGGGAATGGATGCTCGGAATTTCTTAATTTACAGTGCTTTTACGTTTTGGATTTATCTCATCTAGTTTGGAGATTACTGTGACTTTGCTAATAAGACTAAACATTAAGAGGGGCAAATTTGCCTTCGAAAAATTAACCTTCTTTTCTGTAATATTCATGGTCCAAGATGTTTAGCTTACACTGACAACTGACAACTAATCCATACTTTGTAATCTTAAAGGCTAGTTTTCTTTGTACAAGTAAACCACAACTCATATTACCACCTTTACATAGCTCTCCTTAATTATATGTGTTAAGTATTAGTATGATGTAGAGCCGTAGAAGTGGCAATTCGGCCCATCTACTTATAAATGGAACTGTCAAATGTCGAACGGGTCAAATGGGTTGAGCATTTCCGATGTGTATATTAAATGCCTAAAACTTCGTAAATCATACTGTTTAAAAGTCATAATATGTGTGAAATAATATACTCCGGTAGCTTTTAAAATTGTATTTGACACTATTAGTAAATGTTTCTAAAGAATGTGGATAAAAGGTGTTTTGGGTTAACCTAGCCCAATTTGGCTCGTTGTTAAAATGCTAGTTTTGACCCAAACCTATTTTTTGATCTTTTACCCAACGTGCCCGATCCACCCATTTGTGACCTCTAATCTTAGACTAAATCAGGGCATTGAGATATTTAAAGCTGGCAAAGTAACATTGAATTCTTTATGTTTTTAACAGGCCAATGGTACATCTCCACGCAGTGGACGAGTTTACATGAATAAAGCACAAGATGTCGTTTCAAGTGTTTTGGCAAAAGGTTCAGCAATTAGGCAAGATGCTGTGAATAAAGCCAAAGCATTTGATGAGAAGCATCAATTACGAGCCAATGCAACAGCCCGGGTGAATTCCTTTGACAAGAGAGTAAGGCTTACAGAGAAATTCAGTGTTGGGGTCTCGGTTGTAAATGAGAAAGTAAAGTCTGTGGATCAAAAGCTTCAAGTGTCGGACAAAACTATGGCTGCACTAATGGCGGCAGAGAGGAAACTAAATGACACAGGATCAGCCGTCAAATCAAGCAGGTTTGGCTTTTTTCACCTTCTTGTCCGTCCTTAGTTTTCCATTTTTAGGTTCCGTTTTTGGGATGTTTTATTAAAGGGCAGTTTTTAGTATTTTCTTTCTTCGTGAAATTTTTGTATGAGACTACTACTAGATCCCCGTCATTATCATCATTATCTCTAAACTCTAATAATCAATGTTATTGATCTCTGGGTATTACTAATTCAGTTAATGACAGTTATTACCTTTAAATTATGTGATGGTTAGCCATTCATTGTCTTTTGGTTTTCTCGGTTAGTCGGTTTATTACAGAACTTATAAGTTGGTACTTTTGGATTTGTTTAGGTATGTGACTGCTGGAGCAGCTTGGCTGAATGGAGCTTTTGGTAAAGTGTCAAAGGCTGGGAAAGTTGCAGGAACGAAAACTAGACAAAAATGGAACTTGGCAGTCTCAAATTTAACAGCAAAGGTATGTTCTTTATTTAATTCTTTCATATATGGAGTATCAGTGGAAACCTGATAGTCTGATACTGCCTCTAAAAAGAAGAAAAAAAACGTAGAACCCTGAATCTATTATATTCTCAACTACATGTTTGGTGAATCTACTTTTTGGTTTCGTTTAAAAGTGACATTACTTTAAGGATATAATATGCTGAGACCATTTGTGTATGCAAAAGTGTCAATGTGGCCACCTAAGTACCCAACAATCAAATTTGTGTCATTTTTATTCCCAAAATCCAGTGTAAATGATTGTAAATATCTTTCAGTATGAGAATAGAATTCCTAAATGAATCAGAACTAGGGTATATATATGCATGAAATAAAAAAGTATTCATATTTAATTCACTTTGAAAATCAAATCCCTCTAGAAAAGTTGGGTAACTAAACTGAGTTTTGTGGAAGCAGCTATATTAATAAGATGTCAGTATTTAGTGACATCAGCAGTAATCTGTGAACATAAATGATGCGGATAGTTTGCTTTAGTGCCGTCTATGAGGTTACAAAGGCCCTGTGCAAAATTCAATTTAATAAAAAAAACGAGGCCTAAAATAGCAAGTAAATAATTTTCTAAAGAGATAAAATGAGAAATAATCATTTTTAAAGTGCTTTGGCTAGTATTTTCAATAGAACTTCTTAAATCAAATATTTGTAGTCATGTTTATAAAATATATATACATATCGTATAAAAATTTTGAGGCCTCTATAATTTGGAGGCCATGTGCGACAGCACACCTCGCACACCCTCATATACGGCTCTGGTTTGCTTACAACTAACTAAGGGACAACTTTTTTTTGGTAATTTGGTAACTGAAACAAAAGAACCATATGGAGTAGTTCGCCAAGACATCTTTGGTCTTACTTTTACTAATTAACCCCCGTGTTTAGTATACTCGTATTCCCTCGACTCAACTAGCAAATAAATTTTGGTTTTGCAGGATTCACCAATTGCTGCATAGGCAGAGTTTATAGACAGCTGCATTCTTGTTGATCATATTTGGTTCTCAATCGTCAGAATGATTATTGAGATCAATAAATAGATGCGACTATTTCAGATGTGTAAGCTTGGTGTGTGGAATTGGACATATGTCTCCTCATGTCTAGTACATGTGCTAGTGTGTTTATAGACAGTTTTGTGATTCATTAATTAGTTGATTATTGCTATATTCTTGTGAAAACATGTAGGTATTATGCCACTAATGTGAAGTCCATTTTTAAAAATTTGTGATGCAAGTGTTCATTTATAATGATGACTTGTTTTAGTGCATGATATATGAGTCGTTATCATAACATTATGATTGTTCGGTATACGTGGACATGCCGTTTTGCAAACATTGGTTGAGCCTTTCTTATGAGATCGATATAAGCAGGGTTGTCTCGTTGTTTTCGGTGGCCCTAGGCAATAACAACAAAGAAGTTTTATTACACTTGTAAACTAAAGAGAAATTGCATATAAATTTAAATTATATGACATATGTGTGTAATATTATATAGAGTAAACTGCAAAAATCATCCATGTGGTTTGTGTAAATTTGCAAGAATCATCTCTATCTCAAATGTTCAGCATTAAACATCCCCAAGTCCACAAACGTTCAACAATAATCTTCCCTGAGCACTAACGTCGTTAGTTTTACCCGTTAAGTGTTAAAATAATATTTGCCTGTTAGTCCCTCCGTTAATATTTTTGCACCGTTAATCCTCATTTTTTAAAATGAATTATACGTTTTCGTCTGTTTTTTACATTTCGTCCGTTTTTTACATTTTCGTCAGTTGTTTTTTTTTTTTTTTTTTTTTTTTTTTTTTTTTTTTTTTTTTTTTTTTTTTTTTTTTTTTTTTTACGTTTTGTCCATTTTTTACGGTTTTGTCCGTTTTTTGTTACGTTTTCATCCGTTTTTTACGTTTTTTTCCTATTTTTTACGTTCTTGTCCGTTTTTTCACTTTCTCGTCCGTTTTTTTTTTTCATTTTTGTCTGTTTTTGTCCGTTTTTATCCATTTTTTACGCTTTTGTCCGTCGTTTTACGTTTTCGTCCGTTTTTTACATTCCTCGTCTGTTTTTTTTCCGTTCTTGTCCGTTTCGTTTCCGCCCGTTTTTTTACGTTTTTGTCCTTTTTTTTAACGTTTTCATCTGTTTTTATCCTCTTATATACGATTTTGTCCGTTTTTTACGTTTTTGTTCGTTTTTATCCATTTGTATACGCTTTGTCTATTTTTTTACGTTTTCATCATTTTTATAGGTTTTCGCCCGTTTTTATACACTTACGTCCATTTTTTACGTTTTTGTCCATTTTTTCCGTTCTCGTCGGTTTTTTCGTTTTCGTCCGTTTTTTACGTTTTTGTCATTTTTTTTACGTTTTCGTCTGTTTTTATATGTTTCGTCCGTTTTAACGTTTTCGTCTGTTTTTATATATTTTCGTCCGTTTTGATATGTTTTCGTCCAGATAAAAACGGGCGAAAACGTAAAAAACATATAAAAACGGACAAAAACGTAAAAAAGGGCAAAACATAAAAAAACGGGAGAAAATGAAAAAAAAAGGACTAGAACGGGAAAAAAACGGACGAGAACGTAAAAAACAGACGAAAACGTAAAACAACGGACAAAAGCGTAAAAAATGGATAATAACGTAAAAAAACGGACAAAAATGGAAAAACGAACGAGAACTTGAGAAAACGGACGAGAACGTAAAAGACGGACAAAACGTAAAAAATCGGACGAAAACGTAACAGAAAACGGACAAAAGCGTAAACAAATGGATGAAAACGTACAAAAACATAAAAAAACGGACGAAAACGTAAAAAACGGACGAAATGTAAAAAACAAACGAAAACGTACAATTCATTTTAAAAAATGAGGATTAAAGGTGCAAAAAATATTAACGAGGGGACTAACGGGCAAATATTATTTTAATACTTAACGGGTAAAATTAACGACATTAGTGCTTAGGGATGATTATTGCTGAACTTTTTGGACTTGGGGATGTTTAATGCTGAACGTTTGAGATAATGATGATTCGTGCAAATTTACACAAACCACAGGAATGATTTTTGCAGTTTACTCTATTATATATATTTATATGTCAAACTAATAAAAATATGATCTTTTTAAGTGGAGGGTTTGTGCGACGGCATCTATTACACACCGAAACCCTTTTGGATATAAGGACTAGCGATCTCGTTAATTTATTTGAACATGTGATTTGTGACATCATTATGTTTACGACACAACAAAGTTGTTAGCCATAACTACTTAAAGTTGCATAACTTTCAGCAAAAAGCGACCTTCGTTATTCAAATAAAACTTACAACGTGCAAGCTACTTTAGTTACAACCCTTCATAAACATATATGCAAGTATAAATCTAGTTAATTTAGACTGGTGCACTACACTAGTAAAGAAAATGCAAAATAAATTAACTAGATTCATTATTTGTAGAGGTATATATACCTATCTCTCCAATGTAGTTCGATTCAAAGAGTTAAAAGTTTCATTATTTGTAGAGGTATAATTGATTCTAACCTTACATTATAAAATATATATCTAACGAGCGGGTTTGCCCGCGCGTTGCTGCGGGGATGCTTTATCGATGCATACAACATTTGTGATAATGAACATGTAAGTGCATTTGTTGTTGAATGCATTTGTTGTTCTTATTATTAAACTAATTACATAAATTTTTCTTCTATAATAAATGATATCAAATAATCAATTAGAGGTGACAGTTTGCATAACTATTGTAGACTCATCAGCCATTGCTGGTCAGTCAACACCGACGTTGTCGTTCAACGCTCTCCTGCATTTAATCTAGATCTAGCGTGCTGCTGCACAATGAAATAAAATGATAAACTAAATATGTAGTCCACAAAATTCAAGTGAACACAAAGCTAAGTTTAATAGACATCATTCAATAAAGCAAATATTGATATTTAGATAGAAGTTGCGGCAATGACAATGAAAACTAAAGAAATATATCATATATTGGCTAAGGGTTAAACAACATTATCGTTGACATCAAGTTTCAACACTAAGCATCAATTCACATATAACAACCAAGCACATATTTTGTTAGACCAGCTTTGCAGGATGCTAGTATTTTAGTTACGGTATTATGTACTTTTACCTGGAGTGAGGAAGCACAACATACCTCCAAATTTCAGAGAGCTTTAAAACTTCGGGAACCGACCACATCACTGTACTAACATGTGATATATTGTAAACTGAACTATTTCGCCCATACTTTCACACTTGTTAACTGAACTTCAGTTTGATGGAAGTTTTGCACCACTGGTATAGGAAGCTCATCATTGTTAGTCGTGTGGTGCATCCGTTTGTCTACTGGTCTACATGGCAGTTACTGTAGCGGCATTGGCTGCTCTAACGGCAAGAAGAGATTAACGTATGATCATACCTTATTACATAACATATTTTAAAGATTAACGTTACATCACAACAACAAGAAGAGATAACTTATGTCATTGTTTGGGACTTTTTTTAACTACTTTTAAAAAAAGAGTAACGCACTAAACTTGATGAAATGTAAAATTGCAGATGTTAAATGCATAAAAAACTGGGTTGTCCTTACCAGTCCATTTCTGTCATTAAAGTACCTTACCAGTCCATTTCTGTCATTAAAGTAATGCCTCCACAATGGCCGCAGTTTTTCTTGGACACCGACATCCCAAACCGTGAAGATCACATTCTTATATTGAACTTTTTCCACATTAAACCTGCTACAAAAGAAAATAGTCACAAATGAATAAGCATATTATCTTGCAGCTTTTCGATTTAACAACTGATGAGACGAAAAGTGTACCCGTTTTAAGGGGTCATTTAAGCCCTAATTCGAGTAAATGTGATCAAATATTGCCCTAAATCGTTCTTTTTGTCATTTTAGGTACTTTTGAGAAGAATTCTGGAAAACATGCATATTTGGACGTTTTTGGAGCATAAAAGTGAAGAAAACGACAAAGTCTCAAAAGAAGCTGGATTTTCTACCTGACGGCGTCAGAGTCACAAGGTGACGCCGTCAGCCAACGTTGACAAATGAGTGAAATCTGATTACACTAGACGCCCTATGAAGAAAACAAGATGTTTACACCTGACGGCGTCAGGTGTTAGANTCGGAAATATCCTACATTTTTCAGTTCAACATCAATATTCCACAACCAAAATACACAATAACATAAAAACAAAGATTTTATACCTGCAAATCGGATAGAACAAACTTAATACCCTACCAGGATAGATCTTTTGGCCACTCAATTCCTGGAAAACAAAAAGTATTGTTAAGAAGCTTTCTTGGTCATCATGTGATTGCTGCAACAGGAAAACAACTATACAGTCATGTTGGAATAATTACCGGGAATTTGTCAGTCTCAATAGAAGGAAAGAGGAAGGGCCATTCCCTCTTCCCTTAGGGACGGGCTTAAAGCGCCTGTATCATGTCAAGCTTAAGGCAAGCGAAGTTAGGATGGTACGCGTAAGCTGATTGTAATGCCTTCATTCAAGAATCCAAAAGTTACATTCAATCAACTTTTCTGGTCGTTCTCAAACTCAGGCGTGACAATCTCTTGACAATCCGCACACCAGCAGACCCAATTCTGGTGCTATCTTCTCTTGGTCCACTACATAGTATAAAATACAAACATTAATAATTAACATCCTATTATCAAACAATGCAAACTTTATTAAGCATTCTGAATCAAACTCATAAATATAATGACCACATCTATGCAATTATGACTACGTAAATACTCACTACACTGCTTGTTCTCCACAACAGTTGAAAGAGTTAATGGTTCATTTATTTATATGACCACTTTCTTGCATTCGAAGCTTGATTATTAGACAATCATGATTTGTAATTGCCCAAATCAGTTTCTAGTGTTTTTCCTACGTGTTTCTATTGTATAGAAAAATCACTTGTATAGATTTACAGCGATAACATGAAACTGAGCTTACATTCTTTTTTCTTTCCAGATGCCTTCACTGCTGCACGTTCTTCAGAAGCTTTCTTTTCCTCCTCAGTCTCCTCACCTAAGAGATTCACATCGCTGTCATAATCTTCATCCACCGTAGCCTGAATTAGAAAGAAAAGTTGTCGCTAAATATGATAACAATACATAATTTTGTTATGATGAGAGTGATGTAGTTCCTTACAAATGACGATGTTAAATTGAATCAACGTAATCAAGACTCGTATAACGGAGGGAACAGTTATGTCATAATTCAAATTTAGAGAAAAATACTCTCCTATGTACAATGAACATATTTCTAGTTGGCAAGTCATACAGCCTACTTGACGTACAACTAATTCAACCATAATCAAACTCTTTGCATCATAACATTATTGACCTTTACAATTTCGTTAATCCAAAAGAGACTTCTAAATAACACATTGTTGTGGGGTCTTTGCAAGCTTGTTTTTGGCCTTATGTGTTTCTGGTTTATGTTTTATGAGCTCATTTAATTAGTTTATTTTGAAACTTATGAGCTTACCACAATAAGCTATATAAGGCTTAAGTTTCAAAATGAGTCGAAAAAATGGGCTTATGAAGCATAAGCTAAACCCTCATAAGCTCATAAGCCCAAAAATAAGGTTAAAGAAACACCCAGCAAAATCATGTTAAACATGTCAACTATCTCATTCATCATCATACACATTTTGATATCATTGGTAAACGAAATTAACTTAAATGACACCTGAGATTTGTGGTCTCTGATCATCACAAAGTTGGAAATAAACAACTCAACAGGTTTAGCTACAAAGATCATCAGCAACACAACCTGCAAAACAAATCAAGAAAACCCCCAAATTAAGAAAACTCTAATTTGAAATAAAGATTTAAATTAAACAAATATCTAAATTAAATCATGAATTAACCCAAAGTAAATCATAATCAAACATAAAGAGCAAAAAGAAGTTCGATATCGTCGATTTACAGAAATGAAAAAAAAAAAAAAATACCTTTTCGCTTCTTTGATGAATGATTAATTACCTCCAACAACAACAAAAAAATCCGGCGGATACACACAATCTCTTATAAATTTTGAAGGAAGTAATTTCCGGTGGCCAAAATTGGGGTTATCGGAATTTGGTGTGTGTGTGTTAATCGTTGGCATGAGAAAGAGGAGGGATGGTTCTGAATGTGTAGAGATGAAAGAGAGAAGAGAGACATCAAATATTTAACAGTGTGTCTGGATTGTTCTTTAGAGATAATGTACACTGTGTGAAATCTGCACCCCTCGTGGGTTTGAAAATATGCACAGGTTTGGTAGATTAGAAAGAGTATAAGAGGCACTAATATGTGAACAGGAATTGCATACATGCTTGGCAGCCAATGGGCTGCTGCCAAGCCCAAGCCTTGGCACTATTGGCACTATTGGGTCAATAAACACCCACTAATCTCACTTGAGGACCAATAGGAGCAATGTTTAGAAGGCCTAATGAAGATTATGAAAAATCATTTGTGTCACAATCATGTTTCCCTTTTATATATACTTATAATTATAATATATTAGTACTTGCTAACTAATTTTTTTTGAACGAAACTTGCTAACTAATTCAGACGATGCAATTATCACGTGATGACTTTTATAACGTATGTCCATACATCATCGCACATGAGCCCCGTTTGTGTAAAGAAAACCTTTCCCATCTGTTCATATCTTTAAAAATGAATTTCGTTTGATACAAGCATCATAGTTTACATATTTTAATTTAGGAATAGTGTTGATACCCCTATGAGAATTATAAGAAACAAGGTGAAGGCCCCCGCCGCGTTGCGGCGGGCTTACTTTCTTTGTCACTGTTTTTGTTTGCGTCTAATTTGTGCTAACTGTCGTTAAAGTTTTTTCGATATTGTAATAGTTATTTAGGTTGTTTTGTTGATCATATGTGGTTGTGGTCGTGAACTGCTACTATTATTGTACCATTCTGTTTAGTTGTTTTATATTATTGGACCGTGTATAGAAAAAGGACTGCAACTGTGGGCTCTTGATGGGCTAAAAAAAGGCTCAAAGTATATTAGTTTTTTAACCATTGGCGCTTCAATTTTTTATGTATGCACCGACGATGGGAATTAATATATATAGATAATTGCAATATATCTTTAACTTTTTTTTACCAACAATCATTTGGCTACGAGAAAGGAGTATGGAAAGAGTGGAAGATGCGGGAAAGCATACATATATAATTTAGGGCTGTCATTCGGGTTGACCCGACCTCGGGTCAAGCCTCCAAAAAACATATCTGAATCCGACCCTGTTTAGAACTCGGGTCAACTCGGGTTGGGTCAATTCGGGTTCGGGTCAACTCGGGTCGGGTCAATTCGGGTTCGGGCCAACTCGGGTCGGGTCAACTTGGGTTTGAGGTCAGCTCGAGTATTTTTACATTGTAAAGTGTTAGTTTAGTCGGGCCAACTCGGGTTCGGGTCGGGTCAAGGCTAAAAAAACATACCCGAACCCGACCTTGCAGAAAACATGAAGTGAGTGGTTGCTCACCCCAAAAGATGACCATTCATCGACTTGGCACACATGGAGAGAAGATTGAGACCGACTATGCTTATCAACAATCTACCGCAACTCAATCTCTTATTAAAATATTATTTTCTCTTTCCTCTACCTACACAACCGATACATACAACCAATCTATATTTGTTTACCATTTATCAACAACCCAACATAATAATATAAAATAATAAGTTAAAAAGGAAAATGAAAAAAGAAAAAAAGAACAACTCGCCATTGTGGGCTGCCATATGGCAGATTGAAGGTTGCCAACTTGGGTTGCTATACGATCTTGGTTGGATGGGAAGATTGGATGGTTTATTAAAAAAATATTATTTCGTATGGGAATACTAGAAGATTGGGTTGCCAACCCACTTGATAAACATAGTGCCTTACTATAAGTTACTAATCACAACGGCTAAATGTGGTCAGATCTCATAAATATTAAAGTTAAAATAGTATTTTTTTTTTTATCCTAAAATAATTGTTCATCGAGAAAGAAAAAAAAAAAAAAATATATTATACTATATATATATATTATATATATATATATATATTATACTTTATAATATATATATATATATAGAAACAATGGCAAATTCTTTTTTTTTTTTTTTTTTTTTTTTTTTTTTTTTTTTTTTTTTTGCAGATTTGTAATTTACCTTTAACTAACTGACTTGTTGAGAAGGCTTCACATGTAGGTCTGGCGGGTAACACTGACGACATTTGTGGTCTTGTTAAACGCAGATATTATGGGAAAAGCATCCACGAAATTAAATGAAATAATTTAAAGCAGTTTTAAAAGAGGAATTTTGTTTTATGATGATACTTTTAGTGATAAAATGTAGAAAATAAGTTTTAGAGATTTGAAAAAAAATGGGTAGCCAAGCCGGTTAAAGAAATAATGAAAAATGTTAATAGAAGAATAATAATTTTTTATTTAGTTTTTTTTTAGTTATTGCAAGCATTTTATTACTGGATGTTTTTTTTTTTTTTTTTTTTTTTTTTTTTTTTTTTTTTTTTTTAAAGCTATGACTTGAGTCTTTTTAAACCTTTTACAATGTTCTAAAATCAGAGGTTTTATTGATTTGGTCGAGTTTTCGGCTTATCGGGTCACTGATTTGACCAGTTGAATCATCAAATCAATTCGGTTTTCTTCTCAAAAGTAGTGCTCAATACCAAATGCCAATTTTACTACATGGTAGTGATTGGGAGGCCTAAAACATGTGCCTAAATTCATGCCTAAGCCTATGTGACATCATCCTGATGGTTGCAGACAGATGACTCACTTTTCTACAAACCATCAAGATCATGCCATATATGTTTAGGCATGAATTTAGGCATACAACTTAGGTCTCCAAATCATTTTCCTTAACTTATATGCATGAATTTTTTCAAAGTTAGAGATGGAACTTGGTTACATGGCATATTATTGGTTCATGTATATTTATATTGTGTGTTGCTAACTTTTTTATCATTACCGGTGTTATAAATATATATTCAAGCTATCTATTAGAATTTTAACAAGTAAATTCTTGTTTTACGCTATACTTAGGTGGTGTTTGAATTCTACTTAACTGACTTAATATGAAAAAAATTGAATTCATTAAATCTTATGAAAACTGTTTGTTTGTAACTTAATAGAGAAAGATCATTGCAAACTAAGGATGTCTGTATTCAGTCATATCTTAATTAAACACGAGTTAATAGAAAATTTTAAGAAACAAACCCTCGGTAAGTCAAGAAAAAGACAACAAAAAAGTTTATATATGGTATGTTTGGCACAGAGCGGTGTGGAGCTTTTTGGAGCGGTAAGCAACGAGCATTTTGATTTTTAGTAGTTGTTTAGCAAAAGAGCGGTAAGCTTTGCTATTTTTTAGGAATGCTTAGTTTTCCAATGCTTTTTTGAGAAGCTGTGAGCGATGAATTGTGGCTACTGCTCACAGCTCACTGTTACTGCCACTGCTACTGCTCAATGCTACTTTTGACAAATACACCAATAGTCAATTACTCCCTTCGTCTCAAAATTATAGTCCATATTTCCTTTTTGGGATGTCTCAAAATAATTGCCTACTTTTTCTTTTCAAGTAAAAACTAGAGAATATATTAAGGGATTCTCTTTAAGCGCTTGAGATTTATAGTGGTCTCATTTTTTTTTTAAACTTCATGATTTATCTCTAATAACAATAATTTTGAGACAGATGAAGTACAAGACAACAAATAGACTTACCTTTTTATGAACTTCCTAATTTAAAACAAATAATACTTAATCACTTGATTACATAATCACCTTTGTGTTGGAAGAATTTAGTTTTTTTTTTTTTTTTTTTTTTTTTATAACTACTCAAAAGAAGCATAAACTTTTATTCGTGTGTTTATTTAGGAATAGTTGATTTCATGGCCTATAACGTTCCTATGTTCTATGTGTAACTTTTGGATTGTATGATGATGAAGAAAACATTTTTTTGTTAAATTTAAGAAAAAAATTGAGAAGTATATAAAATCGATCGGTTTTCAGGTCACTGGGTCAACTCGAGTCATGTAAAAACTGACGGTTCAACCCAGTTCTTAAACAAGCAAAAATCCAGTTACTTTTGGCTCGGCCACATGTCCGTTCCCAGTTCAACCGGTTCAACGACCGAATCAACCCGAATTTTTAAAGATTGGTGTTTTGTGAGTAATTTTCTCTAAATTCTGTGATAACAAATAGAAGATGGAAGAATTTTTATATAGCGATGTCGATTGTCTAGGTCAAATAAGGGCTTAAAAAACAAGAGCTTACGTGTCAAAAGCCACCACACCCACGTGTCAAAACCACATCTCATAAAACCCACCGTTTGGTAACGTAACCAAACCACCGTCAAATCCTAGATAATCTCTCACATTGTTTTTCTTCCGTCTAAAAATCACCCTTACATAAAATTACCAAAATACCCTTTTCTCTCTTCCTCCATCCTCTAAGCATATTCCACAGAGAAAAATCGATCCCATAATAATCCCAAAAATTTATAGCCTTTAAATAAGGGATTATTTTGTCTCTTCATTTCTTGACTTTGATTCTTGATTTCATTTTTCAGATCAATCTCAAGGTGATTTTAATCATACCCTTTTCATTTTTCTTGATTTCTTGATTTGGGTCTTGTTTATTTTATGTTAATTTGGTGTAATTTGTTGAATTTATTTATGGGTTTGGTTCAAAATGTTGAATTTTTTTATGTTGGTGTGATTGATTTTGACTAGTCAAAGATGAAAGTAGATACATTGTTGATTTAGGATCATAAATTTATGTTTTTTAATGTTGGGTTGATTTTGTTTTGATGGATTATGATATGGGTATATGTAATTTGATGTAAAGTTTGTTGCTTTTTATAAGGAAATTGTATATATGATGCAATTAGTACATGGATGTGTATGTGTTGTTAATTAGGAATTTAGGATCATAAAGTTTTGATTTTTGATGTTGGATTGATTTTTTTATGATGGATTATGATGATGGTATATAGAATTTGTCGTAAAGTTTGTAGCTTTTATAAGGAAATTGTTGTTGTTGCATTTTTGGGTATAAATTTTACGGAGTACTAGATTTGAAGAATTTTGTGATTTTGTGATCCTGTTGTTAAGGTAGAAATCAAGATCGAATTTGATGCATTTTGATGATAAAAAGGTTTAAACTTTAGCGTTGAATGTTGATAAGAAGTTGTATCCTTCATTAATAATTCAGGGTTTTCTTTTTGTAGAATTGTAGATTAAGCGAAAAATTTGTGGTCTGATGTCACTGTCTAATATCTGGTACACATGTTGTTGCTTAGATAAGAAGATCATTTTGTAGAACAAACAATTAAGTCCTTAGATATTGGAATGGTCGGAAAATGAGTAATGTGTGGAAAATGGCTTCGTCATGCATTTGTATTGATAATCAGTCAAAGAATGACGTGTATTCTTTGTATTATAAAAAGCTGTGCTTAGTTGTTTGATTTCTGATCATTTGCTTACTAACTTCTCTGTTGCTGGATTTCGTCAGAATATGTGATGGCGCTTTTGTGAGCGGTTTCATTAGTCGGTCTGCATTTACTGTAAAAATGGCGTTATGACGGTTACATGACGTTTTGCAGTTCCGATGTTTTCTGAAGCCTAATCTTTAAGTTACCAAATATAGTAGTGGTTTAGATATTTCTGCTCTTTTAAAAAAAAAGAAAAAAAAAAAAAAAGTAGTAGTTCGATATATAATAGTGGTGCGAAAAGAGTCTGGGTAGTTATGGAACAGATAAACACTAATTATAGTCCAAGACAAAAAACATCCAAACCCCTGGTCGGAAGTCGTCGGCAGGTGGGTCCTCCAAAGATTTATGGTTGGCGGTGCATGGTGGGTCTGTCGCTGATGTAGATTCAGCCTTGGTGTTGCTCAAGAAAAGTGGTGGAAATATCAATTCACGAAATGCTTTTGGCCTTACTGCTCTTCATATTGCAACATGGAGGAATCACATACCGATTATCAAACGATTACTAGCCGCCGGTGCAGACCCTAATGCTAGGGTGCGTTCGTCTTCTGATCTTTTAAATTTTTTAAAGATCACATCTATGGGTGAAAACAAAGATTGTAACACAATCATTAATCAGACTAAAGTTTTTACGTTTCAATGAAACACTCCATTATTTGTTTATTTTACCTTATAATGATATTCTTGAGTTAATTTTCAGGACGGGGAATCTGGATGGGGTAGCCTTCACCGAGCTCTGCATTTTGGCCATTTGGCAGTGGCTAGTATTCTTTTAAAGAATGAAGCTTCTGTTGCAATAGAGGACTCGAAATCACGAACACCTGTCGATCTCCTATCCGGGCCTGTGGTGCAGGCTAATGGCAATGGAGATGGTTCAGGTACTTTAACAAGCACACCTTGTAATCATCACTGATACGATGGGCTGAATATTTTATTTATATTTGTTCAGTAGTGACGGAGTTGTATAGTTGGGGAAGTGGTGTTAATTATCAACTAGGGACTGGGAATGCTCACATACAGAAGTTGCCTTGCAAGGTTGATTCACTTCATGGTTCTTTTATCAAGTTGATATCTTCGGCTAAGTTTCATAGTGTGGCGGTTAATGCTCATGGCGAAGTTTACACCTGGGGATTTGGACGGGGTGGTCGCCTTGGCCACCCTGATTTTGATATTCACAGGTAAACTTTATGTTATTTTCATGATATTAGTTCAATATATTTGAGGTGCTCTGTGAAACGAGGATAGATGTATCTTTAATTAGGCGAAACTATGTAAATTTGTTTTAAGCTTAGAAAGTCCTTTTTCTTGCGATTGATATAAAAACTGATTATTTGACCCTAAAAATCAGAAGCAATTTCTGTTTATATGAAAATCAATGAGTTTCACGTTGTTCTGTTTATATGAAAATCAATGAGTTCCGGAACGCAGTTCCAAGTACTCCCTCAAAATATTAAACTGATAGGTTGAGATGGGACTTAACATAACGCGTAATAATAGTTTCTAAGCAGAATCAGCCTTGCCATCTTAGTTTTCCTTTTTCAGTGGTCAGGCCGCAGTTATAACTCCGAGACAAGTCACATCAGGATTAGGGGCTCGTCGGGTAAAAGCAATTGCGGCGGCTAAACATCACACGGTTGCAGCCACCGAGGGTGGCGAGGTCTTCACCTGGGGTTCAAACCGAGGTAATTAAAAGCTGAACACCAACTTTATTTTTAAAAAAGATGGGCAAATAATTTCTTATATCAATATATGTTGTGATGCCTTACAGAGGGGCAACTTGGCTATACATCCGTTGACACCCAAGCAACACCACGTAGGGTCAGCTCTTTGAAGTCAAAGATAGTTGCTGTTGCTGCAGCCAACAAACACACTGCTGTAGTCTCTGATTCCGGTGAAGTTTTCACTTGGGGATGCAACAAAGAAGGCCAACTCGGTTATGGAACCTCAAATTCCAGCTCCAATTACACACCCAGGCTCATTGAATACTTGAAAGGGAAAAAATTTATCCTTGTATCTGCAGCCAAGTATCACACCATGGTTCTAGGAGCTGATGGGGAGGTATGTTTCGATAATCAACAACATTATATAGAAAAGAGAAAGTATAAGTTCTAGATGCTTATTTGCTATGGTTTGTAGGTATTTACTTGGGGTCACAGGCTTGTAACTCCGAGGCGTGTAGTTGTTGCAAGAATGATAAAGAAAAGTGGAAGCACTCCATTAAAGTTTCACCGCTCGGAACGGCTTCATGTTGTTTCAATTGCTGCAGGGATGATACATAGCATGGCTCTTACCCATGATGGTGCATTGTTCTATTGGGTGTCTTCTGATCCTGATCTCCGGTGTCAACAGGTCCATCATCGTGTTTATCTTATTAATTGAGGTCTATCGTTGTCCATATCAGTATCTTTATCTTAGTTTGTTTCTTTGATGTAGTTGTATTCACTATGTGGGAAAAATATGGTTAGCGTATGTGCCGGAAAATACTGGACAGCTGGAGTTACATCTTCTGGCGATGTTTATATGTGGGATGGAAAGAAAAAGAAAGACGAATTGCCAGTTATAACTCGATTGCATGGTATCAAACGAGCTACATCAGTTTCAGTTGGAGAGACACATTTATTGGTGATCAGTTCTCTCTATCATCCTCAATATTCTCTTGGGCCTTCCAACATTGATAGCCGTAAGTGTTTAAAGTCGAAGTTAAGCGAGGACTTGAGCGAATTAGATGAAGATTTTGCTTATGATACTGAAATTGATGATTCGACATCAAGTATGCAGAAGGGTATTACTGAAAACAAGCAAGTGCCAACTTTGAAAAGCCTCTGTGAGAAAGTTGCAGCGGAGCATATGGTTGAGCCAAGGAGTGCTTTACAACTTCTTGAAATCGCGGACTCACTAGAGGCACATGATTTAAGGAAGCATTGTGAGGTGAGTTAATTTTATTACCTTTTTTGGGTCGAACCGTCAAATATATACATGCAATCTTATCCAAGCCTTTCGAACCTTTGTAGGAAATTGTAATCCGTAATCTTGACTACATCATGACTGTCTCGACACATGCAATTGCTAGTGCTTCACTGGATATTCTAGCAAGCCTTGAAAAATCATTGGATTTACAATCATCTGAAGCGTGGAGTTATCGTCGGCTTCCAACCCCAACAGCCACTTTTCCTGCTGTTATCAACAGTGAAGAGGATGACAGTGACAATGAGTTTTTCAGGACGCGCGATAACAACAATGGTGAAAAGATGGATCCAATGGATCAAAGATTTGATAGCTTCTTACAACCTTCTGATGCTGCAAATCAGGAAATTGGTAAACAAGTTCGTGCTTTAAGAAAAAAATTGCAACAGATTGAGATATTAGAGGAAAAACGTTCCAAGGGTTATCATCTTGATAGCCAACAGATCTCGAAGCTTCAAACCAGAGTGGTGTTGGAGAAGTCACTTGTGGAGCTTGGTGTTCCCGTCGAGACTATTCAAGCAAAGCCAACTTCTCCTGTTGACCAGAAAGTCGAGTCAACCAAGAAACAGAGGAGAAAGAACAGAAAAAAATCGACACTCGGGGAAGAGGTGCATGTTAGCTTTGAATCCGATTCTAAATTAAATACAGTTAAGGGTTTCACGCCATCTGAACCTTCACAAGTTGACCAGAAGGTAATTTTAAGAAAAATCTTGGTACAAATAAACTTATAATCTTTGATCATATTACATTAAAAACTAATATGATGATTTACAGGAGAAGGAGATAGACGACATGGGTAAAATTAACAATCTGGTTATTGAGGTGTTGCCCGATAAATTGAAGAAAGATCTTTCGTTTTCTAAAAGTAAAAACCCGTCATCGCCTGCATCATCTAGTAAGAAAAAGAACAGGAAAGGGGGACTTTCGATGTTTTTAAGTGGTGCTCTCGATGACACCCCCAAGATCGTTACCCCACCTCCTCCAGTTACACCCAAAAGTGAGGGACCCGCATGGGGTGGTGCAAAAATTCCAAAGGGTCCTATGGGATCTACTTCTCTTCGTGAGATACAAGATGAACAGGGAAAGACACTGAGAAATCAACCTGTTGCTAAAAAGAAAGACCAGTTTGAAGTTTTACCTATTGTGAAAACTGGTGGAAAACTTTCACTGAGTTCATTTTTGCCATCAAACCCGATCCCAATGGGCCCAGGCACGTCTCTGTCGCCTCAAGTAGCTGATACAGAGAAAAGCACCCCACCATGGGCTTCTTCAGGGACCCCACCTCTTAGCAGTACTAGTCGCCCGTCTCTTAAAAGTATTCAGTTGCAACAGGTAACATAGTTTAAGTTTCTTACAAGTTAATAATATACTCTTTATCTTATTTTCTTAAGTACTTGAATATGTATTTTTTTTTTGTATATCCAGGAGAAAAAACAACAGACGTTGTCACATAGCCCAAAAACAAGAACCACTGGGTTCTCGGTGAATAGTGGTCAGGGTTCACCATCAGATTCAGCTGGTTTGAACCGCTGGTTCAAGCCAGAGATTGAAGCAACATCTTCTATTCGGTCAATTCAAATCGAGGAAAAGGCTATCAAGGATCTTAAGCGTTTTTATAGCAATGTGAAGGTTGTTAGGAACCAGTCTTAGAAGCATTGGCAGGTTTAGCTTAACCATGACTCATTTTCGCATTCAGTATCTGTAAATCGACTGTAGATACCTTTTTCTAGTTCATTTGTACATTAATTTCGACCTTGCTGAAGTAGCAATCTCCAGTTTACATTCAAATTGTTAATAAAAGCTTCGCTAGAGTCGGTTATTGAAGCTCTTTCTGGGCAACTTGAGGCTGTAAATAGCATAAAGGTGCAACCTTTACCATCAAGGTTTTGGTATTATATGGTTGGTTGCACATTGCTTATTTCTTGATTTCGATTGTATTTATTGGAATAACTTTCCTAACTTTATTGAGGCGTGTTATGGTGATGTCGTGGTGTAGATGGATTTAAGATCTGTCGAGCAGATATTTTCTTTGTGATGGCTTCTTAGTAAGTGTGACCATACTAAACCAGTATAGATACCGACGAAAGAAATATAGTAAACGTAGCTGCCTTAAAACCGAACCCAGTTGGCCTCTATGAACATGAATTGAACATGTATTGCCTCGGCTCGGTTTCTGGTTTTAACCATAACCAAACCGAACGACTTGTTGTCACCATGCATGTCTAATCTTATGTCGGAAATAACTGCCATCATTCGATATTCCATTTGTTTCTGCTGATAGTGTGTGTATAATTCCCAAAACATTAATTTATCTTGTGCATTCACATTTACTGATTTACATAAATAGTTAAGTTACATTTGGATATCTTAAAAAAAATTATAGTACTCCAATAATTAGGCGTTTTAGAAAAGAGAAAAGTAATTACATTTGGATGTGCCTTTGCAATACATCTATCCCACATCGGTGGAATAGCTAAAGTGAAGGAGGCAGGGCTGTGTATAAAACAAGGAGTTGGGGTAAGGACTAAGGCATCTTTGCGCTTGGGGCAATGACGCAGCTAATGAGGTAATAACCGAGGCGCGTCAATTGCTGGTTGAAAACTATTTCCAAACCCCCTCCTCGGCTTTGGGTTAACCTTAGCCGTCGAGAATTTCTGGAAGGACTCCCTTTCATTAGGGTAAAGTCCTACAATTCTTAGTCTATAAACTTTTTTAGCTGTGGAAACAAAATAGTTTGAATGTTTTGTTTTTAAAGATCAATTACACAATTAGTATTCCATTATTATCAGTTTATAATTTCAGTACATCACATTCAAACTTCGAATAACGATATGTAAACACAAATTATCCTACGATTCTCACGAAGGTATTATATAGACTTGTAATTGTCTATGAGATCTGACTTCTCCTCCCACACTTGCAACACTTGTTCCCTAACCATCTTCAAGGCGACATGAATTTGCAGATCTGTTTCATCGTTTCTTAAATTCTAAACCGATTGTGATTGCTGGATGGTCTTGAGGCAGCTCACGCAACCTTTGGATCTCTGAAGCATGATCTTCCTTCTGCATCATAATTCTTGTTATCTCACCTGGCAAATTGTTAATCAGCCTTAGCTCTTTTTCTTGTTCATTTCATAATCGGGTAAGGATACTCCTTTGCACCATAGATGGATCGTTAGCCATAGTGTATGTGTGAGAGTATGAAGTGTTGTTAAAGTTGTATTTATAGGGGAACTAGCCGTTAAAGGATATTGCAACAGAAACTATCCGTTACAAATTCTATTAATATTCAAACTAGCCGTTAGACGGTACAACATAGGGAAAATGATAAACACGATACAGAAATACAACCATAAACGATACGGAAATAGAAATACACAAAATACGAAAGTACAAACACAACAGTTACGGAAAGTACAAATACGGACGTTAATTCCTATATCTGTTCCATGCTGGGCTGTTTTTCAAGATCAACCACACGTGCATGTATTTGAAGCCTTGCCCACCATAGCGTTCTTTGAAAACGTTAATTGCATCGAAAAGACGACCATTGACCTCACGTGTAGGCTGTAAATTCAAATAAATATCATTGAATTTTTCACAGACCAACGATTAGCCATATGTCGGCAAGCATATGGCTAGTTGTTCACGATTAGACCGTGTACCATCGAGTGAGGACGATTCCAGTGCCGACAATTCGAGTCACGAGGGCTATGTGTCAGATGATTCGTTTTCTTGATTCGTAGTTTAGTTTAATCGTAGTTTATGTTTAAGTATCTTAATTTAATTTAGACGTTTTATGTTTAAGTATCTTAGTTTAATGTAGATGTTTTATGTTTAATTATCGTTGTTAATGTAATTTGTGGTTAAGTATAATAGTTAATGTAATTTGTGTTTTATAAATGTTTATGTTAGTTTTAAATGAAGTATTTGTTTAAGTTTGGGGTTGAAATTGAAAATAATTGAGGTGAAGGTGAGTTAAGGTGAGTTAAAGGTAAGTTAAGGTAAGGGGTGTTTTTTGGTGAGTTAAGGTGAAAAGGTTAAAGCTGATGTGGCGCTGACGTGACACTGAGTTATTGAATAACTTGGTGTTAAGACACGTTGTGCTCTTAGGCTACTAGGCAAGGCAAGCATTTCTTTACCATACACATCAGCGCCACGTCAGCTTTCTCTCTCCTCTCACTTCCTTTACCACTCTTCACCTTTTGGAAACCATATCACCTTTGACTTCACCTTTAATTAAATACCTACTTTATAAAAATATACCCCACTAAATACCCCACACACACTCACACATAAAATAATAAAAATAAAAAGGTACACATGGGGCTCAAGTTTTTTGCTTTTACATTTGGTGATGCCTTCACCGAATATTGTTTTGGGTTGTGTGCTTGGATGGTGAAGAATGGTGAGGGGCAAGAGAGTTAATTGGTGATGTGGGCCCATTTGGTGATATGATCACCTCCTTGCCGAGTGGCCTTAGGATCTTTTTATATGACCTTCTGTAGATACTTATGCTTATGTTATTTTACGACCAGCAAGGTTCATAAACAAAATTTGTCATGCACGCGATGCATCGTGGATCTTATGTTATTTTACGACCAACAAGGTTCATAAACAACATTCGTCATGCACGTGGATTAAGAATATACGTATATTGATACAAGAGTTTAACCACATTTTGTTTAATACTTGGTTGATTACTCTAAAGACATGAAAATCTTAAGTAGTTTTCAATATTTTAATTTGATTAATTTAATTGCTTGTTGTTAAGTACGTTTGCAGTTATGTTATTTATAAATACTAAGGTGGTGTTTGTTTTTTAAGAGGCTCTGAATCTGAATCTGAATTTGAACCGCAAATCTGAATCTGAATCTGAGGCGTAAATGTCTGAATTTGACCGCATCTAAACCGGAAAAAAAACTCATGTTTGAACCGCACATTTGCTTGCTTGTACTATTTTTTTTGGTTTTTTTTTGTGTCAACAAGAGGCAACAAGAGGCATTCAGACACCCCTCTCAAGCCTATACTATTAAGATCTTACTACCTCTGAACGCGTCTGAACGGGAGAAAAAAAAACAAACAGTCTGAACGACCAAAATGTCTGACCGCGTCTGAACGGTTCAGATTAAGAGACTGTTAAGAGCCTCTTTATGAAAAACAAACACCACATAAGTTTGTTTGTTTGATATAGATAAAATCATTAATTATTGATAAGATTAATACATAACATTAAATACATTCTTAATGTTAGTTTTATAGACGATAAAATAATAGATGTGTGTTAGGATCGAACTTGAGATCACGGGATTGCACACTTTACGTATGAAGAGTAAATGAATAATTATTTATAAATGTTATATATAATTATTAATAAACACAAAACAAGTAACGACCGTTAGTATTTAACGGAATTGACTAACGACCGTTAGACAAAGATTAGGAAAGTAATAATTGTGAATAATTGGAAACAATAGAAGGTTCCGGAATCCCCTTGGGGAAGCTATGACCGATCGGCCAAGGGAGGTTTCCACCTCTTTTGTACCTTGAGCTCCAAGTTTCAACAAGTATATAAACACCTCATGGGTTATTGTTTTCTCATAACTTGTACACACATAATAGGTGTTTTCTTTCTCCTTCTCTTGTCCCTAAATCGATTTCTATAATCCCTAACCCAAGGGATTCGATTTTCATAAGCTCAAAAGTTTTGTGTTTAATTTACTTGCATAAACTTTTACTTGTAGTAGTACGTGTGTACAAGAACGTGAATCAAACACACTATTGTTTGATTCTTGGATTGAATAACAAAAAGGTAAGGGGTTATTCTAATAATCCACATAAACCCTAATTAGGGTTCTTGATCTTGTTTTGAAGAAAAGCTCTAATTGATTCTTGTTCGGGCTAGAATCACTATGGTATGTTTACTTTATTATTTGGTTAATTAGTTTACACATTATATGATCCTATATGCTTCCGCTATGCTTACTTGATGCTTTTATTTATATATGTATGACATGAGTATAAAATTCCAACACTTAATTCGTTTTCTGTTCTCATATAATTCCAATTCCTTTCCTCAACAATCGATCGTAAGTTCTCACTCTTTTTGTTTTGTTAATCTTTTACATGATTTTTTTTCTTAACTAGCAGATAAAAGTGTTTAGGCTAGGAATCTCGAATAACTTTGTTTAGCTTATATTATTGGTTTATGTAAAGACGTGAATAAATTTATACATGTAGGTTATTGTTATTTTTAATTCGATTCATTTACTAATATCGCCTGTTAAAAGCATGATATATATATATATATATATATATATATATATATATATATATATATATATATATATATATATATATATATATATATATATATATATCATTCCATCTAAGTGTATTACATCAAAACTAATGTATCGATTCTAGCTAATCTTCAATTTTATTTAATCTTTCAGAAACAATTTGACAACTTAATTCAAGTTAGTAAGGCAATGGCGATACTTTCGCTACGCATTTTCATGATTATGGTCATATGTTGTTGTGCAACCTTTGCTGAATCAATGACCATGAAGTACAAAGACCCGACTCAACCACTACGTTTACGAATAAATGACTTGATGCTGTGAATGACATTAGAAGAAAAGATTGGCCAAATGACACAGATTAATAGAGAAGTTGCTACACCTGATATAATGAAGAACTACTTTCTAGGTGAGTTGCAAATTTACCATCTTAGTTTTTGTATTAAAATACTTCAAGATTCATATAACTATATAAGTATTATAATTCTAATGAGTTTTGACTTTTCGACAGGGAGTTTATTGAGCGGTGGAGGGATTAATATGGTTAACGAGTTTCAAAAAGGATCCTTGTCTACTCGTTTAGGGATACCGGTGATGTATGGGAATGATTGTTGACCTCTTAATGTTATTATAGGACAAATTCTTATTATTAGTATGTATTTAAGTTAAGACATATGTTAAAGTATTTTAATCTAATGTATGGGTTGAAATAGATTGTTGTCATGGGTCAAAGTAGGCCACCCATGCAGTTAGTTATTTAGCAGTTAATATTGTAGACAGTTACATCCAAAAGACACAATGGTTGGATGGAATAATAACTGTCATTAGGTGTCATTTAGGGTAGTATATATATGCTTTATGCAATGTATTTGTAACATAACAATTCACTATCTTTTATATACAAGTATTGTTTAGATATTGTCCAGTTTCACTATTTCATTAAATTGCATACACACACACTGAACCAAACAATGGTTAACTACAAACACATTCTCAAGAACAAGCATGTTGGCAATAAACCTGTGCAAAAGTGGTATCAGAGCCATGGCTCAGAACCATGGGAGATGCCAACATCCAAAATTGATCAAGGTTTTCTCACTGGAAGATACCTATTAAGGGAAACACCAAAAAGGGTGTACCAATGGAATTGCAAAAGGAAGAAAAGCATCTCACCAAAAAGGAAGGAGATGCTTGTGAAGAAAGTGTTGGAGAATGAAGCATACAATGCTTCAAAAAGGCTGAGAAATCCAAAGATCATGGAAAAGGGCTTGCTGTATGTACAAAAAAGGAAAGAAGGGCCAGATGTTATATCTGCAGAGAAAGAGGGCATGTTTATTGGGCATGTCAAAGCAAAAATAAGATTGCTAGTGTTGAATTGCAACAAGAAACTGAGACAACAAACCAAATCATAGAAGAAGAAGCCAAGTATCCAGAAAAGGTGCATGTGATTGCAGATTACATGATAGAAGGATCAAATGACAAAACATGGAATGAAGTGTGGTATGTGAGTAGCAGTTACAAGTTCCATATGTGTCCAAGAAGGATGCTATTTAAAGAAGTCCAGTACAAATTCAAAATTATTGGTAAGGAAGAGAATGAAAGAAAATTCATTTTCTCCTATGGAATTGGAGATGCTATTGTAAACACAAAGGATGGAGATGTGGTGATCTCAGATGTCCAGTATACCCCTGAAGTATCCTTGAACATTTTAAGTTATGATTTACTGGAGGAACAAGGTTATGTGGTAAAAGTTGACAACAGCATGTGCACTTTCAAGTACATGTATGATGAGAAGAGAGTTGGGACAGAGAAATCACAAGGAGCAAGCATCAATGAAAAAGTTTGGGGACCAAGAGATGTCATCACAGAACACAACAAATTCTTGGATGAATATTATGAGTCCATTGATCCTAAGGAAGAAAGTTCACTGGTGAAAGAGATGTGTGCTTATTCACACATCTTTTCTTTGTCAAATTAAGACCAAAACAGACACAAACTAACCATAAATGCCAAAGATATTGTGTTTTTGTGTTTGTGATCGTGCAGGAACGGATATTTCAGAAATTGGCATAAATCAGGCCAAAAAGGACAAAAACGAGCACGAGTTTGGAAAACGTGTCAAAAGCCAGAGCCGGGGAAGCAAATTACCAGTTTTGAGCTCAGATTGTCAAAATATACCTTGGAGAATCACAGAATTCCAGAATTAGTCCTTGGAGCAAAAGTTTGCAAAATTGGCAGAAATGGTCCCTCAAGTTTCAAAAATTGACAGAATTGGCCCATGAGCATTTATTTTGGAAGAAAAGTCAACAAATGTCCTTGGGAATTCAAAAGTTTTCATAATTGGTCCTTGGGTGAAAAGTTTGAAGAAATGGCAAGTTTGGTCCCTACATTTTCAGAATTGGCAAGATTAGTCCCTGGATATTCAAATTTTGGAAATGATCATTTATGGTCCTTGGGTTATTGACACTTGGCAAGTTTTACCCTTGGTAGGAGTTTGGAAGATTGGCAAATCAGGTCCCTACATTTTCAGCATTTTACAACTATGGTCCTTGTGCTAATTTACTAAACCAAACGGACCATATTTACTAAACCCAAAACAAACACAACCCATTAACCAAAACCCATCCACCCCTTTTACAAACCAGGCCCACTCCACCTTGGCCCATTCCCACTCTTAACCCAAAACACCCCTGGATAATAAAAACCGGGTCAAACCCCACGTTTGACCTTTCCCTTTCCCTCCATCGTCCCTAACTTGCCCTGCAATACATCCCATCCACCCCTCCCACCATCACCATCACCATCACATCCCACCGCCCAATCCACCATACACCTAACAAGACAACAGCATTAAATGCACCACCCCTAATTGCAATAAATCAGGCAAATTGCCATTATCTTGTTTTCCCGCCAAAACACGTGGAAGGCTAGGATTGAGTTTGAATGATCCTAGGGCTGTGGGAAATGCTCAGAAACCCTAAGGGAACCCTAATTGGTGGCTATAAAAGGAAGAAGACGCAAGGAGAAGACTGTGTACTTTTTTTAGCTTAAATTTATGTCGAATTCATGTAATTTCCACTTTTAGTTATAAAATTTAGTTTAAAAAGCTTGTATTCAGTGTTTTCATTATATTTCTATTAATCTTTAATATAAATTTCAGTCATTTTCAGTTCAAAATTCTTGTTGGTATATTTCCATTAAAAATCTCATTAAGGTGTGTTTAGTGTTAAAGTGAAGCTCAACTGTTCCTTTTGGTTTACTTAGCTTATTTAAAAGTTTTTATGATCCTAGGAAGTATTTAAACAAGTTCTACCTCAGAAAATCAAAAATACAAAAAAAAAAAAAGAAAAAAAATAACTCAAAAATCAAAAATCAGTGAACAATGAAGACAAGGCATGGAGCACTGTAAATAAAGGATGGCAGTGGGTTAGTAGCTTTGTGGAAAGCCTTTAGGTGTGGTACTTGGTTCTTGGTTATTGGCAGGATTGCAATTTGTAAGCAAATCTCACTTTTTAGCATTTTTACTGTTCTTATGCTTATCACTGCTTATCTCTTTATTCTTTTGCTTATTAGGTGTATTTAAGTTAGACTGTAGCTTAATATTAGGTGCTTGTTCATTTAAATCCATTGTACTCACAATTCTTAGATTAACTGTCATATTAGCATAAATTGAAATCTTGGTCATTTGTAGTTGTTGCTTGTGTTTCTGTGTTTGTTTTGAGCTTAATAGATCATAATAATTTGTTGAGAATCAGTTTCATAACCTCACTCAATCATTTGTTTAAGAAATCACAAAAACAGTCCCTTAAAGGTGTGTTTGGTTTATGCTTGTTTATTGAGTTTGAGTTTGTTTCAGAGTGTGCATTTAGTTGCCACAGGTCATATTAGGTTAATTTAGGAATGAGGAACCATCAAATTTAGTACTCATTCAATAAAAAGTCAAAATCCAACTTAAAGTTTCATCACAGGTTCACTGATAAGATTTTTGTGTTCATGATCACTCATTTTAGTGTATAAGTGTTAGATATAACTTAATTTAGTCTCCTTGTAGCTTAATATATCATTTTCAGTTAGCTAAGTAAGATCAAACTTCAAAATAGTCAACTGAGGTCAAATTTCTAAAAAGTCAAATTGCCTATTTCAGTAAAATGGGATGAAATTCATATCAACCTGTAGGATTTATAAGAGATTGGAATTGATTGATTTTTGTTGCTTTGAGATGTTTGGTAGCTTATTTGTCTGTGTCAAGAGGAAAATCTCATTTCAGAACCCATTTTCTTATAAATAAGCTTGTCTCAATTTGTCTATTTGCACCTTAGCCTCCCCTGCACCAGGTTTTGGCTCCATTTTCCTAAGCTCACCCTGAGCTTGATTATGGGCCCCAACCCTCAACCCTTAGCTTTTTGGATAGCTTATTAGTCCATCTCAATAGTCCAGTGCTTATCTTGGCCTTAGTTAGCTGTGCCCATAGCTTATTTGACCCTGCTAGATCCCCTCAACCAACTGCACACACTGAGTCATCAGTGTATGCACCCAACTTCACAAGCTCATACCAAGCTTATTAGTGGACCCCAGGGCTTGATTCTTGGCTTCTTGGAAAGCTCCCCAGGCCATCTTTTTAGATCACCCTTGAGTTTGGACCTCTGATCAACCTTGTGGGCCCCACACAGGGCTGCAAGTGCCTTATTCTGGCCTGCTTGTACTTAGGTTTTAGGATAGTGCTTATTTGTGGTCTTTGGCTTATTCATAGTGATCATTTAGTAGTTTGTGCTTAATTTGTGTGTATCTCTTGTGTTTATAGTTTATTTTACCCTTTGTAACTTAATCCATTCAAAAATCCATAAAAAACCTTAATAAGCAATCTGTTAAGCTCTAAAGATTGCACACTGCTTATTTTTGAGCTTCAATAAATTTGTTTTTGTAAAAGTTGTTCATTTTCAGTGTTAAAAGAGTTTTGTAAAAGAAAAAGCAAAAAAAATCATCAATTTTAAAAAAGTGATAGCTTCTATTTAAGTCATTTGGCTTATTTTCTGCTTTTTCCAAAAGCACTTTCCATTTTTATATTTTTCCTAAATTCCTGTTATAGTATAGTATTTGTATAAAAATTTTCATATTTATCTCTTTTCATTTAGTATTTATACTAATTAATATTAGTTTAATTAGTTTTAATTGAAAAATCAAAAATAAAATTCATTATTGTTTATTTTTAATTTCTAGCATCTTTTTATATTTTTCCTAGGTTTCTATTATTATAAAGTATTTTTATAAATTAGTTTCATAATTGTTACTGTTAATTTGCTATTTTTATTAACTAATTTAGTTTAATTAGCTTTTAATTAATTATAAGTAAATAATTTCTAAAATAGTTTATTTTTAATTTTTATAAACTTTTTATAATTTTTTAGGATTCCTGTGATGGTTAATTAGTTTTATTAAAAATTTCATAATTATCTAAGTCATTTTAGTATTATTAGTAATTTAAATTAGCTTAAATAAGTAATTAAATAGTTTTTAATTAATAATTAATATTAAATAAATAAAAAAGTAAAAAAATAATTTTCTTTTTTATAAATTTTCTTTTAATATTAAGTTTGTAAAAAAATCATTTTCACCCCCTCTAGTTTATTTTTGCTTAATTTTCAGTTTTCCCAGTACACGTTTACGTTTATTTTAATCTTAATTACGTTTTATGTTTATCTGATTTCCAGTTATTATTAATATTGCTTATTTGTCTTATCTCTATTAATATCTGCTTAGTATAATCAATCCAAATCATTATCTGGTTACTTTCCCAATCACTAAATCCCTCAAACATTTTCCAAGATACAATTTCAATCTCGTCGGGACATAACGACCCGGGAAAACACTGTGCTTACACCGGATCATAAATTGATCACTTCTCACTCAGGTTTGACTTGTTGACCACACTTGGTTGACTGGTTAATTTGGAGGAGTCAAATTTTGGCGCCGCTGCCGGGGAGGTTGTTGCGTGTTTTAAAAACGTTTAGCAGTTTGGTGATTTTTCAAAACCCTCCGTACAAATTTCACCACTTTGTAAATTTTTGTAAAAATCAAAATCAATAAAAAAAAAAAGAAGTCATTAACACTTTTCCTAAAGTGTTAACAACACCAAAAAAATAAAAAACAACAAAACAAATCGTGAAGTTAAATTACTTCGTATTCTTTAAGATTACAACCTATACAGGTGGTAAAGGAAAGTTCTGAAGTTAAATTGCGAACTGAAAAGAGATCCATTCTTCTCTTCCTCCACCCTGCGAGTAGTCTTAAAGGAACGATTTTGGTTAACGAATCGATTCCAAAAATATTTCCAAAAGTTTTTTCACACACACCCACAAAAAGGCAAAAACATTTTCTGTTTTCTTGTTAATAAATACATAAAATACATTATCGAGAACCAAGACAGAATACTACCTAACTGGGGGTATGACCATTAATATGTTCCTAAACTAAAGATTAAAACTTGCCTTTGTATCCTTGTGAATTGGTGTACCTTTTTCAAAGAAGCCATTCATATTGTGATTATTGGTTTAAGTTCTCTGTTGTTTTGCATCGGTCTTGTTTTAATTGTGATTGTTTTTAGTGCATGCGCACTCGTTCTCAAACAACGAGAAATCGTCAAAGAAATGTAACTGAATTATATACTTTTGTCGAATAGACGAAACCCGTCATAATGGACGACGAGCCCCCACCACCACCACCCCCTCCCAAGGATGAGGCAGCTCCTGATCTCCGAACGATGGAGGAGTTGTGTCAGCCCACCATGCAAGGGAGGGGAGGACCTATTGCACCACTCACTATTGAAGCAACAGATTTTTGACTCAAGCACCACATGATCCAGCAAGTCCAGAATTCGTGCCAGTTCCACGGTTTACCCGGTGATAATGCAAACAAGCATCTCGATAAATTTTTAACCGTCACCCAGAGTATGAAGCAGAATGGTGTCACCGAAGACAGCCTTCGCTTATATCTCTTTCCATATTCTCTCACTCATCATGCTACTGCCTGGTTTGATCGTCTCCCGAAGAATTCGATCCACACTTTTGATGAAATGGTTACCAAATTTTTAGCAAAATATTTTCCACCATCCATGTTAACAAAACTGAGAAATGACATCAGCAACTTCAGACAACGTCCCGACGAGTCCTTATTTGAGGCATGGGAACGTTATAAGCTTGCTATTGATCGGTGTCCTAACCACAATATGTTACAAGTTACCATAATAGATACTTTCTATAATGGTTTGACATTAAGACACCGAGATATACTCAATGCTGCTGCTGGTGGGACCTTTATGAAAAGGCGTCCTGAGGAGTGTTACGATCTGATTGAAAAAATGACTGCCCACCATAACTTTTGGGATTCCTCAGCTGAGAGGGATGAGTCATGTAAGTCTATCACTCCAACATCTTCTGAAATAGCAGCTCTGACTAAAAAGATGGATGATTTCGCTACGGCTATGTTGAGGATGAACCAAACAATCCAAAATCAACAAGTCAAAGCTGTCAGTCAAAGTTGTGAAACATGTGGTTGTCCACATCCATATACTGAGTGCCCAACCACCGGTGGCTTCGCTCATGAGAACGTATATGCTGCTCAAGGTTCCTACAATGCGGGGGGTAATTCTTACCAACCACAGGGGGACCGTAATCTCTTAAGCTATCGTTCCAACAATTATCTTGGACCTCCTGGTTTCAATCAATCTCAAAATCAAAATGCTCAAAACCGGAACCAAAATTTCAATCAAAATCAGAACCAAAATCGAATGAACCAAGGTTTCCAAAACCAAGGGAATTTCAATTTCGGTCAAAACCAGGGTTTTCAAAACCAAGGAAATTTTCAAAGAAATCAAGGTCATGGTAATCAAGGTAATTTTCATTAATAAAACAATTTTCAAGGTTATAACAACCACAATCAGGGAAATTTTCAAAACAACCATGCTCAAAATTTTCCTAACCAAAATCAAAACGTTGTTCAACCCCAATCTTCGTCCGATGAGTGGATAAAACAATTCATGAAATCACAAGAGGAAACAAATCGGTTATTGGTCAGCCAAATCTCTGAACTTAAGAAGTCTTTAAATGATCGACCCTCGGGTTCAGGTACACTTCCTAGCAACACGATCGCTAACCCGAGGGGCGATGTTAAGGTGATCACCACCCGAAGTGGAGTTTCATATAATGGACCCACGATTCCTTCTACCTCTTCTTCTCTTCCTCCCAAGGTAGCGGAACGTGAACCTGAGGCTACTACGGACATGGTACTTCCTACTAATAACGGAGATACCAACAACGTCCATCCTCAAGTTGTTCCGGTCCCGAACCCCAAACCAAAAGTCGTATTTGAAACTCCAAAGAATCCCGTTGAAATTCCAAAACCCAACCCTAAACCTTCAATTCCTTATCCTTCACATTTAAACGATCAAAAGCTCCGTGAAAAGGCTAGTCATCAAATGGAAAAATTCTTCCAAATTTTTCAAGACTTACATTTTGATATAAGCTTTGCGGATGCTATTCTTCTGATGCCCAAGTTTGCATTAACAATCAACAATTTGTTAAGCAACAAGGAAAAACTCTTTGAGATGGCAAAGACTCCGTTGAATGAAAACTGCTCTGCAGTTATGTTGAAACAGCTTCCCGAAAAGCTGGGAGATCCCGGGAAATTCCTCATTCCTTGCATTTTCCCGGGGATGGTTGAATGTTTTGCCCTGGCCGATCTTGGTGCAAGCATCAACCTGATGCCTCATTCAGTATGGAAGAAACTTTCTCTTCCTGAACTCACTCCTACCTGCATGACTCTTGAGCTTGCAGATCGTTCCATATCTCGTCCCCTCGGCATTGCTGAGTATATGTTTGTGAAAGTAGGCAAGTTCTATTTTCCTGCGGATTTCGTGATTGTTGATTTTGATGCAGATCCGAGGGTTCCTCTCATTTGAGGGAGGGGATTCCTAAGAACGGGCCGTGCTTTGATCGATGTATTTGATGAAGAAATCACTCTACGTGTTGGTAATGAAGCCATCACATTCAACCTTGATCAAACTTCGAGGTACTCTTCCAATTATGACTCAGCGGAAATTAACAGAATCGATGTCATCGATGTTGCTTCGGAAGAGTATTCTCAAGAAATTCTTGGTTTCACCGATAATTCTCCGAGTGGCAATCCCACTCCCTCCTCTCAACCTATCATTGCTAATTCTTCTCCTTCTCTCACTTCGTTTGATGGAAGTGATTTCATCTTAGAGGAAATAGAGGCCTTTCTCAAAAGTGATTCGATTCCTGACGGAATTAATAACCAAGAGATTGACCCGGAAAGGGATATCCTTCTCCTTGAGAAGCTGTTGAATGAAGATCCCTCTCCTCCTCCCGTTCTTCCATAAAAACTTCATAATGAGGAAATCAAATATGTTGAGAAACTGATGAATTTCCTGAGGTCGAACTTAAGGACTTACCACCTCATCTCGAATACGCATTTTTGGAGGGTGATGATAAATTACCCGTCATAATTGCAAAAGACTTATGTGATGAGGAAAAGGCTGCTCTTATAAAGGTTTTAAAGTCACACAAGCAAGCCATTGCTTGGAAACTCTCCGACATCAAGGGTATTAACCCGAAATTTTGTACACACAAGATTTTAATGGAGGATGACTTTAAAGTAGTGATCTTCAATGTAAAGTTTGTCAAACTATAATACTTAAGGACTTACTGATCATTAAAAAACGATAATACGTTTTACAATACCAAATACTAAAAACTACTTATAGGCGAACTGAAAAAACAGTCATTAATAGACAATCAGCTTCACATTACCATGCTAAACGACACCTTTGATGGAATTTTTTTTCTTATTAGTGTGATCTTTTTGGAATTCTTGAATATGGACCCTGAACTGATCAAGAAAGTTGGAGCTCCTTACTATGACGTGATACAGAAGGGTGTTGCAACCATCAAGGTTTCGTATCCAAGTCGGAATGGACATAAGAATAAAGAACTTATAACGGAACTTCTCAAGGACAATCTCAGATTTAGATTAAATTACTCCTTCCATCTTCTGTTATTATTATTATCAAGATTTCCCTTTCATTATAACGTATTTACAAGGCTTTTTGTTTAATGTTTTCCAGGGATTTGTGATCTCAGATTTTATGGGTATTGACATGATTACTGGTCAAGCACATGCTAATTACGCTTACTTGATTGAACAAAGTGTTGGTGCTGGCGTAGACATGGTACGTCGGCTTGAATACATGATAACAAAAAAGTTAATTAAGTTATAATTCTAATGAGTTCTGACATTTCTACAGGGAGTTTATTGAGTGGTGGAGGGATTAAAATGGTTAATGAGTTTCAAAAAGGATTGTTGTCTACTCGTTTGGCGATACTAATGTTCAGGGCCGTCCGGTGAAATTTAATGGCCCTGTGCCAGATTTTTTTAACAGGCCCTTTAACATCGAAATTGAATATGTGTAAAAATAGTGAACTGTAATTAGATTATGATTTTGTTTTTATATCGATCAAATGACACATCTAATCTTTTTTCAAGTTTAAATAAATATTCTATTCTTCTAAGTATAACTGTTAGAGTTTTTAAAACATTTTATGATGATCCATAAAGTTCTAAATACTTTTTTATAAGTTAGATGTCATGAAAGACTTTCCTAAATAATATATTAGCTCATAAGGTTTGCTTTTCTAAAACAATCTAAAACGTTTATTTTTTCTAAAGCCATATTCCCAGATAAAAATATAGTTTTTATGAGATATTTGTTTAAACTTTCGGACCAAAAATCTATGTTTCACACAAAGATAGAGTTTTAAATCATAATTATCAAAGACAAAGGGATTAAAGTCAAAATTTCATAAGAAATATGGTTAGATAAAACAAAACAATTTATGGGTCTCACGCACTTTCTTACATTTGTGAGTTTGTCTTACCATCGAAATCCTGTACTTAATTTCAACCATTAAAGCACAAACTTAAGCTATTTTTTTCTTTTGAAATCTTCAGAATTATGTCTTACAAAAGTTACATTCTTCTTTCTAAATCTTCAATTCTACTTAAAAAATGAGTTTATTCCTGTAAGAACGTTTCAAAAATCGAAGGCCTTTAAAAAATGGAGGCCCTGTGTGGTTGATCACCCCACACATCCTTAAATCTGGCCCTGCCGATGATGCAAAGGAATGATGATGCTAATGGCAATAGTAATGCTTTCGGTGCCACCATTTTTCCACATAATGTTACCCATGAAGAAACAAGGTATTCATATGTAGTTTTATAGCTAGTCTATAATTTTCTTCAGCCAAGTTTTTGCTCTATACTTCTGTGTTTTTTGCTCTAGTATCTTACTAGAGAGAATTTATAATGAAAAGGCGTCCAGGAAAACAAAATTTGCTCTATGATGATAATGAGAAAAGTTGCACCCACGTGTTGCGGCAGGGCTTTTTTGTTATCGTTGTGGCGCCGAATTGTGGACGTACTATTAGATATTAAAATATCATGATTAAGTACATAGAAAAAGGTTATTGATGCGTTTCGAAAGCTTTAAATTTATAATAACTAGATTTGCCGATTCTCTTAGTTCAAAACACACGGGTAAAAGTATAACCCTCGTTTATAGTAAAGAGTTTTGGTAAGACCAGGTCGTTCCACAGGGATTGAGATTGCTCTTATATATCAATTAACTAATCAAGATGACTTAGAAAGCTTATGCAAATGTTTTACTGTGAAAATCAAACTCGGTTAACCAAACAAAATGAATCAGCTCGAACGATCTTCAACAAAGATAATCAAATTCGGGCAACCAACTTCAAAAGCCCGACAAACGAAGATCCGAATTTCCAAAATGACAAATTCCAAACGATCGAACAAACTTCAAATGACTTGAACCAATTCTTCAAACACCAAAACGATTTTCAAATTTCGAATACCAGAACGCTAACCATTTAGATTGATTAAAAACATTCCATCATCTAATTGTTTTATTTGAAGTCCAAAGAAGAAGTTAAGCTCGCCCATCATACTCATTTCAAACTCGTCATGCATGATTTTTGAGAATTCATCACACATGTCTTGACAAGTTGAACCGAATATAATGTCATCGACATATATTTGGATGATTATGATGTTTGAATCTTTCTTCTTAGTGAAAAGAGTGTTGTCTACCATTCCCATCGAGTATTCATGCTTAAGAAGAAAAGCTTTTAACCTATCATACCAAGCCTTAGGGGCTTGTTTTAAACCATACAAAGCTTTCTTAAGTCTATAAACATGCTCGGGGTACTCGAAGTCAATGAATCCTGGAGGTTGTGCTACATATACCTCCTCATTGATGAGACTGTTTAGAAATGCACTTTTCACATCAATTTGGAACAATTTAAAATCTAATGCACAAGCGTATGAAAGCAATATCCTAATGGACTCAAGTCTAGCTACGGGTGCATAGGTTTCGCCATAATCAATTCCCTCTTGTTGATTAGAGCCTTGTGCGACTAACCTTGCTTTGTTTCTAGATACAATACCATGTTCATCTTGTTTGTTTCTAAATACCCACTTAGTTCCTATTACGGTAACATTTTTAGATCTTGGCACTAACATCCAAACATCATTTGAATTAAATTGATTTAATTCTTCTTGCATTGCGATGATCCAACTTTCATCCTTCAATGCTTCATTTACATTTTTGGGTTCTATAATTGAGACAAAACAAAAGAGATTACTTTTATTTTGAGCTTGTGATCTAAGGGTTCTTTGATTTAGGCTTCCTATAACATTTTCCAAGGGATGACTTTTAGATTCCTTTATGTTGGTGGTTTCTCCTATTTCGATGGTTTCACTTTCCTTAGATATATCTAAGTTTTTCATGTTTTCAACTACGGCTTTTTCTTCATCTAAATCATCATCTACCAAAGGTGATGTTTTAGGAGGAGGGGGACTCTCATCGAAAGTCACGTTAAGTGATTCTTCGACGACCATAGTTTCCTTATTGAGTACAATATAGGCTTTACTAGTTTGAGAATAACCTAGAAATACACCTTCGTAGGACTTTGGGTCGAACTTGGTGAGGTAATCCTTGGTGTTTAAGATATAGCACTTGCTACCAAATACTATAAAGTAATCTAATGAAGGTTTCCTTCCCTTCAAGATTTCATATGGAGTTTTTCCTATGATAGGTCTTATGAGAATTCTATTAAGGATATAGGTGGAAGTGTCTACGGCGTTACACCAAAATTTTTGAGGAATGGATTGCTCGTTTAGCATTGTTCTACTCATTTCTTGTAAGGTTCTATTTTTCCTTTCAACTACCCCATTGATTGTGGAGTTCGTGGAGCCGAGAAATTGTGAGTAATACCATTAGCATCACAATAAGCTCCAAATTGAACTTCATTGTCAAATTCTCTACCATGGTCCGTCCTAATGGAAACTATGTTGCATCCTAGTTGATTTTGAATTTTCTTGCTAAAGATTTAAATTGGTCAAAGGTTTCGGTCTTGTTTTTAATAAATCTAGTCCAAGTATATCTAGAGTAATCGTCTACAATAACTAGTGTATATAAGTTTCCTCCATAACTCCTTATGGCCGAAGGACCAAAAAGATCCATGTGAAGAAGCTCTAAACATCTAGAAGTTGAGATCATGTTCTTACACTTATGACTTGAGTGAGCTTGTTTTCCATCTTTGCAAGCATCACAAAAGTGTTGGTCGAACCTAAGTTTAGGAAGATTTCTAACTAAATCCTTAGAGGCCAAAGATTGTAATAAACGCATATTTGCGTGTCCTAGTCTTCTATGCCATAGAGTAGAATTGTCATTAACCGTAGCTAAGCATATATTATCACTAGGTTTATTGCTAATCTTCATAACATATAAGTTACCCTTTCTAATCCCTTTGGCAATTACTTTTCCATCCTTTATGATTTCACTATTGTCTTTGGAAAAGATTACTTTGCAATCATTATCACAAATTTGACTAATACTAAGTAAATTAAATCCTAGATTATCTACATGTTCTACATTACTTATAGTAAGAGAGTTATGAGTGATTGTACCTTTTCCGATGATGTTACCCTTGAGTTTACTACCGAATGTAACGTTACCTCCACTACTTGCATTGTATGATGAGAATAGCTTGCGATTGCCCGTCATGTGATTAGTACACCCACTATCTTTTACCCATTCGTCGGGCTCCAAGTCAATTCCCAAGCATATCTAGTGATAACATAGACAAACTTAAACATATGGTCCCCAATATCTCATGGGTCCAAAGTTGTTAGCACCAAACATCCTATACATTTGTTGCATTTGCCTAGGGTGCTGAAATGGTGAGTAAAATCCCATTGGAAGAAAATTATTTCTCCAACTCATTGAATTATTCCTATGATAATTTTGATTTCTAGTTACTCTTGTTTTAGTTTGTCCATTTGTTTTTCTAGGAGGTGAAGATCTAGATCCTATGTTTGGTTTGTTGTATCCTAATTCGGGTTTTGGTGTTGGTTTATAGAATTGTTTTACCTCTTTTTTACTAGCAATGGGTATTTTTGAATTCTTTACGGTTAATTGTTTTGGATCAGAATCAGGAATTGATTTAGCCACGAACACGGGTTTGTTTACTGGAGACGGTCCTTTATCTAGGGGACGGTCCTTTATAGGTAAGGAACCGTCTGGTGGATTTGAGGGACCGTCATCAGTGGATCCTTCAGACTGAGGTTTCACAAATTTTATTTGCTTTGATATACTAGTAGATGCCTCAGCAAAGTTATATCCTATACCGGTTTTATTATCGGAAGCCTTTTGAGCTCCTATTATTTGTTTTAGTGTATGAGTACTCTTTTCAAATTTGCTTAATTTTGAGGCTTCCTCTTTGAGCTCCTCATTTTCGATTTTAAGCTTTTCACAAGACTTACATTCCAAATCGATTTCTTTTCCTTTTTCTAGCTTATAAAGTTTGTCTTTCAATTCCAATATTTCTTTTTCCAATTTTAATTTAGTCGCTTTTAAGGATTTGTTTTTCAAAATAATCTTTTGGCTTAATATACAAATTTTATCATACTCATTATCTAGTTCAAGTGAATCTAATGAGCAAATATCATAGTTATCGGTTTCGATACATACCTCTTTTGAAGATCCGGCCATGAGACAAGTTTCATTCTTACCATCTTCATCGCTATCACTCCAAGCACCACTAACATATGCCCTTTGGTTCTTATCCTTTGTTTGGTGTGGACAATCTCCAACTAAGTGTCTTGTGTCGCCACACCCGAAGCATCTTTTCTCGCCCTTGCTATATCTATCTTCACGAGCTTTTGGAGGTGCTTTCTTTTCATCTCGTGGTTGTCTTACGAATCTTCCTCTTCGCTTGAAGAATTTCTTGAAGTCTCTAACGGCTAGCGCATATTCTTCATCTTCACTTTCCAAGCTTGAGTCTTCATCATCACTTAACTCCTTTTTAGCTTTCAAGGCAATGGATCTCCTTTCCACTTTGCTTTTGACAATCTCGGAATCATTTTTGATGATTAACTCATGGACATTCAAGTTTCCAATGAGCTCATCTAATGATAGAGATGCCAAGTCTTTGGATTCTTCAATCGCCGTGACCTTTGCTCTCCATTTTGGATGTAAAGCCCTGAGAAATTTCCTAACACAACTTTTGACAGAAATACCTTCATCGAGTGCTTTTAAACTCGTGATAATGGTGTCAAATCTTGCAAACGCACTATCTATGGATCCGTCTTCAGGAATGACGAATTGTTCATATTGTTGGACCAAAAGATCGATCTTGTTATCTTTGACTTGATTATTACCTTGATGAGTGACCAACAAAGTTTTCCAAATATCTTGAGCCGTATTACACATGAAAATTCTTTGAAATTCCTTTATAGGTAAAGCATTGTAAATAACCATTTTTGCTTCATCATTTTTTGCTAGTTTCGTTTTAAGATTATCACTTTGGTTGTCATAAGAAACAAATTCATTTTGTTTAGTTTTCGGGTTATATTCGATAGGTTTGAAGTCACCCATAGTAATAACATGCCAAAGATCAAGATCTTTTGATTTCACATACGTTTCGAATCGAGTTTTCCATTAAATAAAACTATCGGTTTCAAAGAGCGGTGGTCTTTGCATAGATTGCCCTTCTTGATATTTTTCAAATTCCATTGATTGTTTCAAGTTTTAAAATACATTATATTTTAAAAAGTCTTGAGCAACCTGGCTCTGATACCAATTGTAGAAACTAGAAGGGGGGGGGGGTTGAATAGTTTCACCGTTTTTAATTTAGTTTTAGAAAGTTTACTTTACAAGTCGAGTTTATGAAAATATTCGATTCGATATTTATGTGAACTCAAAACAACAACAAATATAATCAATAACAAGTAAGTAAACAAAATTAAAGCAAGGAAAGATCAAACCGTGACACGCGGATTTATAGTGGTTCGGCCACGAAGCTCACTCCTTCGTCCCTACTCCACTCCTCGAGTCTCACACTCGAGAGTTTCACAAACACTATATCAACACACTCCCTTATGGTGGAACAAACCTTACACAAGCTTACACCAAGTTTAACGACACTAAGCGGAATGTCGAGTCCTGATCCTAGCTCGAACCAATCTAACAAAGCCCACGTGGCTTCACACCTCGTACCAACACGATGGCACGATCTAACACAATACACGATATAAGACTTGCACTCAAGTCCTATTACATACAAGAATTAATGAATGAAAGTAATGATAAATCCGCAACAATGAGTGTGACTCTTCTTTAACACTTCGTCTCTTGACTACAACGAATGTTCTTCTCTTGCACTATGGAAGGATGATGAGTGTGATCACTTGTAAACAACTAAGAACCCGATAATGTGATCAAAGACTATGTTTTGGAAAGGATTTTGCAATACATAAAGTTTCAGTGATCAAGAGGTAAAGTTTTCAGCAAAATAACAGTTCTGTATTTATAGAAGACAGGAGAGAGATCACGGTCCCCTAAACCCCAGACGGTCCCGTATCGATAAGGGACCGCCACCCTATTTAAGGGACCGTCCCGACATACGCTCCCATTTTTGTCCTGACGTGGTGAAAACTTATCTGGTGAAAAATTTCTGTCGGTTTTGAGCGGGAAATATGGCTGTTATGAGTTTGAAATTTGAAAACATTTTCTTAATAAAACATTTCTTTAAATCATACAAAAATACTTTTGTAAAAATGTTTTGTGACATGAAAATGTAAAGTTTAGATGAAAAATAAGTCCTTCGATCACATACACAAGTTGGTAGATGTTTGTACATACCTTAAGTGATGTTGGAAACGAAAACGAGTTTTCTCGATCAAAGACTTATTAAACGTAGTTTTACGTAATGTGTGTTTGTATTTTGTGATTATCAAAACTAGAAGAGACCGAATAATGCAAATGACGTTTTTGACATTATTTGTATTAACAAGCTTTTCTAACTTCTTCCACACACCGGCAGCCGTTTCTTCATCCTTAACCTCGCAAAGATCCTCATCCGATAAAGATAGCAAAATAGTGGAATGGGCCTTTTCATCTTGTGAGGCATATTTTGCATCCGTCATATCAGCCGGTTTGGGACCGGCTAGAGGTGCCCAAATGCCTTGTTGTTTCAATAAGGCTCGCATTTTAATTCGCCACAAACTAAAGTTACTTTTCCCATTAAACTTCTCAATACTAATGCTACTAAGTGATGAGGATAATTGAGAAGATATAATTTTTCAAATGGGTTTCTAATGGTTTTACTACTAAATAACAAAAAACTACCCTATTAGCTGCTATGAAACAAACACCAAAATATAATACCCAACAAGCAGTCAATCCACAAAACCTAATTAGGATTATTCCCAAATCCTAATCAGCTATCAAAACAACCAAAAGAAAAAAGTTCGATGGAATATGAAAAATCCTAAAACAAAGAACCACAAACCTGATATCTTCAACTAATCCAATTAGCAAGCCACCAAACTCAAAACGAGATCAAATGTTGTCAAGAAATTAATTCTTGAAATCAACCAGAAGAAATCAATCCAACCAATACAAATGATTGATTAACCCAAAACAATTTCAGCTTGCTTCAATCGATCGAGTAGCTCTGATACCAATTTGTTAGGATCAAAGAGGGAATAATCAAATCAAAAAGACCAGTAGCAGCAACAATAGGGTGGGCAAAAGTACAGCAACAAATAATTAGAAGAACAAGATCAGAGGTTCAGTGGTAAGGAGCCAAAACTGATGTTTCTATTATCAAAATTATGAAGTCTAGTACATAAGTTCTGTATAAATCCTATACATAGCTAAATAACCGACATACAAGTTTCCTGATACTTCTTAGGCTACTAACAAAAAGAACAAAATACCCTTACTACTAATATTACCAAAAACTGCCCTTAGGAGGTCAAAGTCAAACCAACTAACAGGCCCTGCTACGACGCAGATGTTATAACCAAGAATCAGTATTCAGGTGGTCGAGGTTGATCAAAGATGATGAATATCTTCATGGTTTTAGAGAGAGAAAGTAGAGAGAAGGTGAGGTGAAACAAAGATATTTTTATTAAGAAAGATAAGGTTGCACACCCACACCCCTCAAGTGAAGCCTTAAGGGGTTTATATAGGGCAAACATAAGACAACTATTACAATATGAAATTAGCAGTCCCTGCACTATATACATTCTAGTTGTCTACTCCAATTCACGTAAATATCGCTCAGCTACATTTATAACAATCTCCCTCCAGCTGGAGATATACGTGAATTGGTTACACTAATTCCTAGCAAGTAAAATAAAACAATCAAAGTAAGCGCGGCAATGTTGAGGAAGACTTCATAGCTCTTTTTTCTTCATCAATATCCTCAGCAATCTTTCTTTACTTGCAGATGAATCATGTACTAGTCTAATTGGGTTATTACTCCCTCCCAATTATTAAGCCCTTTTCTTTTACACGCTCCCTCCCAAATTGACAACCCGTTTGATATAACCTTGATGCTTGAAAGAAGAAGTGTCTCTGAATTCTGTTCAAATTGTCTTCAGTCTCTTGCACAGCGGAAATGGATCATAGACTGATAATCTGTAACTTCTTCGCGAGTTTGTTTGGGGAGCATCATATCGACATCTTCAACTCACTTAGAATGCTTTCAGTTCTTCAGTAAAAGCGCCGATGTACACATTTCTCCCTCCAGGATGATGACGATCATTCGGAATCATCATAAATATGTGTACATAAACATATCAACTGGAAGCAAAATACAAATCAATACCCCATGAGTTGATGTCGATAACTATTCTCTCTACAGTTCTTCTCAGATCAACCTCTTATCAAACCTCTTTTCACTTCCTCTGGCTAATAGTAAATGACTACGTATGGAGACAACCCGATATGACAACCTTGAGATTGAAGTAAAATTCCCAGACTTGTGACTTATGCTTGTACTATCCTGGATTAAGAACCTATACTAAGCACATCTCTCCTTACTAAATAGGTAGTGGCATATACCCATCCATCCATCCATTACTGTATATCCACCTCTTGAACAATCCACAATCTTATGTGACACTGAGCACTACAACGTAACTCCTTAAAGTGATAGCTATTGTGAGCATTAAGAACCAACTTATGCGTTTATAGATCTCACACATAGCTAGATGTCCAAGTCTTAATCACTATACCATGAATGCTCAAACAAGGATCTTCAAAAGTCTTGCATCCAACCAACCCCTAGACTTTGAGATACTAAGTACACTCACCCGTGAAACGTCACTTCAAGCTCAAATAAGCAATAAAAAATGATCCCCGTAGTCACATTTCGATAACGTTTAAAATTTAGCCGTGAAGTTATGTATCATGATTCTTGATCAGGATCTTTTTAAGAAAAACGTGGTGTGTTTTGGGATGTGATATATTGGTATTTATGTAATGAAACAAGGAATTGAATCATGTTATGTATAAGGTGTACCAATGATATCATGTGTTGGGTGAGGTGGTATTAGGGTTTAGGTTTAGGTTATTGAGATGGCATGAACGATATCTTGGAGTCATTTGGGCAGAGTTTCGACTTATAATTAAGCGAATGGGACCTTACTCGATAAACGATAAGGTTACAAAAGGCTAACGCGCCAAAATAAACCATACTCGCAAATTTGCATCTCATACTCGCTAAGATCTAGTCCAAATTCGCTAAGCTATAGCCCATACTCGCAAAGAATTCCATACTCGGAGGAAATCTGAACCATACTCGCAAGAATATGAACCATACTCGCAAGAATGTAATGATACTCGCAAAAAGCCATCCTTACTCGCAAGATTGTATCATACTCGCTAAAAGCCAACCCATACTCGCTAACCATATCCCATACTCGCAAGATTCCATACTCGCAAGAACAGCTCCATACTCGCAATTTTATGATCATACTCGCAAGGTATTTCTCATACTCGCAAGATATGTCTCATACTCGCTAAAGAATCTGCCATACTCACAAGATTCATGTGAAACTCGCAAGATCTGTGGCTCTTACTCGCTAAAAAACTAGCCATACTCGCTAGGAACAATTGCTTACTCGCAAGAATCATCCATACTCGCATAACCCTAATTGTGATACTCGCTAAAGATGAAACCAGCCCAAAAAAAACGTATAACAGCCACGAATCACCACGAAAAACACCATAAAAACCCAATATCCATACCCACTAATCGTTAGCAGCCTAATCACAAGATTTTAATGAAACCCTAGATGTTTTGTGGCGCTAAAACCCTCGACCAGCCACAAAACTAATCAAAGATCTATCAAAACCCACGACTAGCTACCTAAAACACCCAAAAACAGCACGAATCGCCCCTGGTTAGCTCTGATACCACTTGTTGTAACCAAAAATCAGTATTCAGGAGGTCGAGGTTGATCAAAGATGATGAATATCTTCATGGTTTTAGAGAGAGAAAGTAGAGAGAAGGTGAGGTGAAACAAAGATATTATTATTAATGAAGATAATGTTGCACACCCACACCCCTCAAGTGAAGCCTTGAGGGGTTTATATAGGGCAAATATAAGACAACTATTACAATATGACATTAGTTGTCCCTGCACTATATGCATTCTAGTTGTCTACTCCAATTCACGTAAATATCGCTCAGCTTCATTTCTAACAGAAGACGAAGAACAAAAGGACTTGAACCCGATTCCGATTCCGCAAGCGATCCACACACCTCTAAATCTCAGGACTCGCTCTCTCAAAGCCAACTAATATTTTGTTGTGATAGTTTTTGGATGTGTGGAACCTCTTGGGATTCGATCGGTTTATATAGGATTAATACAAGAGGGGTTTGATTCCATCATTCTTCCCACCAGTCGACCTTGAAGCTCAAAGGGGTAATGCTTCATCCTCACCTAGTCAGCTCTTGGCTTGTGGTGTTGACCTCCAATATGTAGACAAGGAGGAGGGTATCCCACCTGTGTCGCTTGAGGACCATCTGAACTTCGCAGGTCATGGTAGGACGCGTCTGTTTTGCTGGGTTGTGTGGGGATTGCTTTTGCAGCGTTTCAGCCGGTTCAGATATGGGTTTGATGCCCTTGATTTTTCTTGTTTGTATCGATGAAGAGGGAGAGAAACGTTAAAGATATGAGTGTGGGGATAAGGGTGTCGGTTTGTATAACCACCCCAAGGACGATTTGTAATTTACTCTTTCTCTTTTTTTTTTTTTTTTTTTTTTTTTTTTTTTTTTTATTTTGTAAATTGCAATGTATTTTTCTTTTGTGTATTATTTGTGTAAGTAAATAAAAGCGAAGGTGAGATGTGAAAGGCTTTTGATTTTGTAATACTCGGGAGGTTCAACGAACCTCGGGTTTATAAAAGTCCTGATATTAAATTTTTGACCTATGCCGTACTATCACGGTGTCGGTACACGTGCGGTTTTAGTGAAAATGGGATGTGAGTTCACCACATTGTTTGTTTGGTAATAGTCGTTGTTGCCTTATAATATAAATGAAAGCAAAAGCTTATACATGCACATGAGTGAGAATATTGAATATAGCATTCATAATAAATTTTCCGGGTTTACAGGAAATTAATAACTTGGAAAATCTCGGGTTATTACATTTTGAAATTGAAGTTGAAATTGAATACCTGAATCGAATTATACCTATGTTGATTGATTGACTAAAATTAAGGGATTGCGTTTTTTATATATCTTTGAAAAGTGATGTGATTGGCTCTGAAACAGTCAACTAAAACTGACCAAAGATTTGGTCAACTAAAGTCAAACAATTGAGCCAATACTAAACCAAGGAGTATAGTGTTTTCCCGGGTCGTTATGTCCCAGCGAGGTGTGAATGGTATAAAAAACGGGTTTGTGATTGGGTGATTATGAACAGGAAAAAGTCTTTGATTGTTTTTACACTAAGGAATAAAAGGGAATAGCTTAAATAAGCTATAAGAACTAGAATGTTAAAGGAAATTAGCTAGAAACGTTTAAAGATTAAAAACATGTACGTTTTATTAAAAACTACGTTTAACGAACGAAATAAAAAGTGAGTTTTAAGCTATAAAAATCCTAGGGGTGTGAAAATTATATTTTTATGAACCTAATAATAAAAGAAAATTATTGGAAAATTAAAATTATTTATTACACTATTTAATTAATTATTATTAATTAAAAACTAATTATTAACTAATTAAACTAATTTAAATTATAATAAATAGTAAATGAACAGTAATAAATCTAAAACTTTTTATAAAAATACTACGTACTATAAATAAGCTAGGAAAAATATAAAAGAGGTGACAAGCTTATAAATAAGCTGGAAAATAAGCTAATAAGGAGAATAAGTTTAAATGAACTAGGAGTACTATAAATAAAAAGAAAGAAAACTATAACACTAACAAACACATAGGGGAGATGGTGCATGGGTTTGGTTTAGTTTTGCACCAGGTATCCAAAAGGTCAGGGGTTCAAACCCCACAACTGAACATTTTCTCTTTTATTTTTCTTTTCAGATTTTTCTTTTACAAAACTACTTTAACAGCAAAAATAAGTAACTTTTACAAAGACAAAAATTTTAAAACTCAAAAATAAGCTGTGTTGGAGCTTATTTTCTTCACAGATAAGCCTTATAAGCTCAAAAGGATTTTTGAAATTGAAAAAGCTATAATTAAGCTACAAACTGAACTTAAGCTTGAGATTAAGCTGAAAGGTGCTAAGGATAACACAAATAAGCTAAAACAACTGGAAAAGCTCACAAAATAAGCTTATAAGCACAATAAGCAAATCTAAACCCACTGCCAACCAAACAGGCCTTAAGGCTTGTTTGCAGGCCTTGATAAGGTGTCTAAATGGATTTCAAATTCCAAGATAAGCTCAGATAATGGAAGCTGGCTTATTAGGCTTTCCAAAAAAGCTAAAGATCATAAGCTAAGGACCACTAATGAGCTCTACAAGAGCTCATGAAATAAGCTCAACTACACTGACTCATCAGTGTAGTTAGTTTGTTGAGTCAATATTGAGGACCAAAAATAAGCAGATAAACAATCATAAAAATGGAAAATAAGCACATGCATATGAACTAGGCCAGAAGGGCTTCTCAAAACAACTAAAATCAAAAGCTAAGGTGCAATATATAACAAGATAAGAGCTTATGAAAGTGGATGGTGCAACTGTGCACAGGGCATGTTATTGAAAAAGTACCAAATAGAACCTAATAAATAAGCAGTTAATAAGCTAAATAAAAATTAAATAAAAATATTATAGTAAAGATGAGCAACAAAATATTAATACCTAAAAAGCATAAGTCCTAAAACTTAATATTAAACCCTACACGAAATTCTCAAGTTTATTCAAAAATTTATTACTAGAAATTTTGACTTTTGAGATTTTGAACAAAGTTGACTTTCTTGAGATTTGATTGGCCCTAGATTACTGAAAATGTGATATTAAGCTATAATAAAACAGATTTAAGCTAACTTAACACCTAATGCACTGATTTGAAAGATCTTGGTACAAAAAAAACTAACAGTGGAACTGTGAGGAAATACAAAAGAGAATTTTGACTTCTATCAAAACAACACTGAGATATTATGACTCAAAAGTCCCAAATAAACCTAAAGTGACATGTAGGAACAACAAACATCAACTAAAACACACTGGTGCTCACTGGATGATACTGAGCCAAACACCCCTTAAGAAACATGTAAATGAGATTTTTTATGCAAATGACTCACCTAGACCATAAAACTGATTTCTAAGAACATAACATGATAAAATAAGATGAAATGAACATATAAACATCAGATTCAACAACAAACACCATGAATCAAGAGTTATACTAAAATGGCAGTGGATTCCAAAAATGAGCAACACAAGCAATCTAATGAACAAGTAAGTGATATAAAGCACTACAACAACTAACATACACAAGATAAGCCTAGAAACACATATATAAAGAGTAATAAGCAAGTGAACAGTAGAAAGCAAAAAAAATAGGAATTAAAGCTTACGAAGTGATCCTGTGTGATTCACAACCAAAAACCAAGAACAAACTATCCTAATGTCTCCCATGAGACTTCTAAACCATGAAAATCCAAAATCCACTAGGCTTCTTTGCTTCTTCTTTCTCCACACTGATTTTTTTATTTTTCATCTATTTTTCATGATTTTTAAGTAATTTTTAGTAACTGAGCTAAACTAGTTAAACGGCTTTGAAAGCTCTGAAAAGCTTTCAAGTGAGCTTAAAAGAACCTAATGGATCACTAATAAACAGCTTTTGACAATTTTAAAGTAAAAATGGAATTTTAACTAAAAATGAGTAGGCTTGAATGAAAACTGAAACACTTGAATTTAAGCTTAAATAAAGTTCATATATCACTAAATAAACTGAGTACAAGATTTTTAGACTGAAAATTACAATTGAAAACTAAGTTTACACTAACGACATTAATTTAAGCAAACTACACTACTCTAGCTGACTACTCCTTCTTTCTTCACTTATAAGGACCTGGAGGGTTTTCTCTGTCTATCCCACTTTGTTTGTGAGCCATTGGATGCTTGGTTTTAATCTTGGCCGTTGAATGCAATTTTGGCGGGAAAAATTGGTACAAGCACTTGGCAGGTAACTTGGAGGGGGAAAAGGCTAATAAATGGAGTTTGGTTTGTAGTGGAGGTCAAGGGAACAAGGGATGGGAGTATAGCAGGTTTGGTGAAGGGTGGTTTGGATTTGCAGGTGCAAGTGGTGTGGATTGTGGAGGGAAAGGGAGAGGTCAAAGGTTTGACCGGGGTGATTTATTAATAAACGGGGTGTGTGTTTGTTTTAGGCCTGAGAGTGAATGGGCCAGGGGTTGGGGTAAAGGGTTAATGGGTTTGTTTGTTGGGTAATAAATAAGTAAAGGGTCCATTTGGTTTAAGTTAAAAGCACAAGGACCATAGTTGTAATATGCTGAAAGTGAGGGGCCTGTTCGGCCAATATTCCAAAATAACCATAAGGACCAAAATTGCAATGTAGAATATCCCAAGTACCATAAATGCAATTTTATTCCATTTTAACCCTCCAAGGACCATTTGTGTAATTTTTCAAAGTTGAAGGACTAAAATTGCCAACTCTTAAAAGCTTTCATCCAGGGACTAATTTTGACAACTTCTAAATTCCCAAGGACCTTTGTTGACTTTTCTTTGAAATAATTTGACCAGGGACTAATTTTGACAAGTTTTGAAAGTTGGGGGACTGAAACTGCCAATTATGCAAACTTTGTTCGTTTTTCATCTGTTTTTACTTATTTTGCATCTGAAACATATAAAACACAATTTTGAGGTTAAGTTGTGTCTGGTAGCTTTCAATTCCAAGTTGAAGATCTTCGACTCGCTTCCTTATGACTAGTCCCCTCATCCAATGAAGAACAGCAAATACTAGCGTCTTCTTTTCATGCGGTGCTAGATGATGTAGTTTTCCTTGGATGTGAAGCAGATAAAGATCTTCGAAGTCATTGGGCCGGAGATGCTTGAAGTCACCTTCAGAGATCTCGTAATCCCTAAGATCTGCTCGTCGTAGAACAATGGACTTCAAGTAGTCGTACCCATAAATGGAATGAATCTTGACATTTACTAAACTGATGATTTGAAGAGGCGAGCGAACAGATTTCTTGTCTCCCTTGGCTTTGAATCTCTCAACATAGAATTGTTGCTTCTTAAACCACCAATGCGATATGCCCAACGCTGCCGGAACATCATACTCACACTCTTCATCTATCCATATTCCATCCGGTACCATCTGCTCCAAACCGGTGTCATTGTAGCGAGCAACCTTCATCTTGGTGATGGACAAGGCGTACTTGCGTTGCTTGCTTCCAAACCGTAGATACTCAAGATCTTTGTTGAAGAAGAATTCAGCCTGAATGGTAACATGCCTTGGAGACCCACCCAACGGAAGTGGCTTGATGTAGCTGTGTTGAGTAATTTCTTCATCGACTAGATCGTTGAACAGTTTGTGACATTCCTCCATTTGAAATTGAAGATGAGTTACATCAGGGTGAAAGGTCTTGACTATGTCGTATGCTGGGCCTTCCAGATCTTTCTGAGTCAATTTGCTGAATTCCTTGCTTCTTGCAGAACCATGTAATAAACGTTCCCATATCTCCGGTTTGTGAAAGCAAGGAATTTTCAGCTGGAGGAACGAAGCTGTTGGCTATGGCATTGACCCAATTGTTGTCAGAGACTGGTTGATCTGATGGAGACAAGGACCAGGTTGGCTCTGTCGTTGGTAGCTTAGCAGTCTTTGGTCTTATACATGCTTGCAACTCTTCTTTGGAGAGCTTGACACGAGGAGCATCATCGGTTCTGGAGATTGATTGCCACCATTCTTCCTTTTGTGATATGTGGGAGGTAGAGGCGTCATCTTCATCTTCGTCTGAATATGCTGTGGCATGAGACACCATTGATTCTTCATTGATTACCTTATCGTCATGAATTGGAGAGACCATATCAGCAGATCCCGTGTCAATTGTAGTCCAGGCAGCATA
>LBNU01032631.1:14089-27091 GCA_014162995.1 Artemisia annua
AGTTCTGACGTCTCCTTTTAGATGTTGGTATGAGCATGTGGAACTCGAGTGATGGTGGTGAACATGGTAAGTTTGGTATGTTGAGCTGCATAAAACTTGGTTAGTAATAAACATACCGGCACTTACAAGTTCGGACTTCGAGATCGTCAACAGCATAGTGTGAAGACTTTCTCTAATCCTTACCAAGGCCGTTCCTAATCGGATGCCCCCGAAAGGGCATTCACTGACATACCGAAGTACACCAACGATTAGGTGAGTCGCTGGAGATCACCCCACGACTGTAGACCTTTTGGAACACCACTGAACACACTAAGCGTAACCCACAAGAGATTACCGAAGTGACCTGCTGTCAGGGCTGTTTGATGTTGACCCTGGCAGGAGTTTCCACTCAATCACTGGGAAATACTTATGTATATTCCCTCATAAGTGTTCTCGGCAGATTGCTAAGATCTGCGTAGGACTCAAAATATTACAACTGGTGTCCTTAATGTTGAACAACCAGTGTAGAAGTATCAAGAATACCCGAGTCCAAAGTTAGGACAGTGTCCCCGTGTCCTAAATTTTTTTGGATGACGTATCCGACACTCGGATCCGTACCAATATCGGATACCCGTACCCGTGTCAATGTAACATAGCCAATAATTAATAGTTAGGTTTCATTAGATCTAAGCAAACACAAGAAAAATCTAGCCTAGCATGTTAATTGAAAGACAAGCATAAGATATGATTAACCAACACATAGACATATTGATTGAATTTAAGTGAGGACTTATCTTTAATTGAACATGAAGGATTCAAGGGTGAAAAACCCTTGAAAATACAGCCAAATTCGTCTTTATTGTTTTTCCCAAACTTGCACCAAAAGTTCCACCCATATGAATGAAAAATAGAAAAGTATATATAGATTTTACATTCTGACGGCGTCAGCTTATGCACTCTGACGCCGTCAGCTATCCGCCATTAAGGTTCTCGGATGGCCTAGATCTACTTCTGACGCCGTCACTTGTATATGTGCTCTGGGCCGTCACTCTTTAGCATTACACCTGACGGCCTACTTCCTCTAAGACCTGACGCCGTCAGGTGTAAACATCTTGTTTTCTTCATAGGGCGTTTAGTGTAATCTGATTCTACTCCTTTGTCAACGTTGGCTGACGGCGTCACCTTGTGACTCTGACGCCGTCAGGAAGGCTTTCCAGCTTCTTTTGAGACTTTGTCATTTTCTTCACTTTTATGCTCCAAAAACGTCCAAATTTGCATGTTTTCCAAAATTCTTCTCAAAAGTACCTAAAATGACAAAAGGAACGATTTAGGGCAATATTTGATCACATTTACTCGAATTAGGGCTTAAATGACCCCTTAAAACGGGTACACTTTTCGTCTCATCAAATACCCTTACACTTAGGATTTGCTTGTCCTCAAGCAAATGAGCTTATATTCCAATCAAAATATGAGTTAGGGGTCATTTAACACAAATATAAAAGTAATTACAACAAATAGTTATTCGACCCTAATCATAATAAGCACGGAAATCATACACTAGCACCTCACAAATAGTGTTTGGATACTCTCATCTCTCAAGTGTCATAGAATTATATCTCATAAATGAAAACGGAAAATATCTCTCACTACCTGTCATAGAAAATAGATTACCATAGGCTTGGGAGAGGATCAATTACTCCTCCACTAGGCGTAAGCACCTAAGATAAACTATCAAAGAGGGCTTTCAAAAGGGTTGTAACGGAAGGTGTAGGGATATGATAAACACGGTTTGGTTGGAATAAAGGGTATTTTAATGGTGGCGAGTTAATTATCATGATCAAATACATGCACTATACAATGTTGCTAAGCCAAGACTCGACTCAATCTTAAGCTAAATACAAAATAACAAAAACACAAACTGTAATATACTAATAAAGCTCGAAACACGTATAGATCATTGTGGTATGGCTCGTTACATGTGAGAAAGAAAGAAAGAACTGTAGAGAGAGAAAGTTAGAGAGAGAAAGAGGTGAAGCCTTGGAGAGAAAACCAAAAAAAAAGAAAATAGATTATGAGAAGGCTTACCCTCTCCAAGGATGGAGAGGGTATTTATATGTACATGGGTTTTTGCCACTTGGGCTGGGGATCAGGTATACAGTGGGTAAAGACCCGTCCTTCTTCCGCGAACTAATCTACTACTAATCTACGTTTTACTAACTAATATAACTACTACGAGCTAAACAATGCTTAATCATATCTGGGGGTGACCGAATCTTTCTCATACAAAAAACGTATTCCTAACAATCTCCCCCTAAGGGAGGTCACCCCTGAAAATCATTCTTGAATTCTTGCATTGAGATCTTTGTAGATGCTTTTGTAGCTCGTAGTTGTTGATTCTTCATTGATGTACGACTCAAGATGACTTCCTTGATGTATATGATGATCTTTGACTTTGCTCTTCGCTCTTCATCCAAATAATTAGCTTCAAGTCATCTTTGAGTGTATGTGTCTCTTTGTGATGTTGTGATTGTCTTTGTGATGTCATGCTTACACTTTTCTGGATCATGATCTTCTGCATCAGAGTTGTGGAAGCATAGTTGAAGCCCATTCCTTGATCATGATGTCTTTATATTTGTGGTTGAAGTGTAAGCATGAGATGATGAATCTGCATCTTTTCAGCAATCGGCATCAATCGTCAACTTCTTTGTCTTTGGTGTGATTACGCCTTTCCAACATGCTCATACATCTTTGTTGAGTAGATCTTCCCGGTTGAACAGTTCTGACGTCTCCTTTTAGATGTTGGTATGAGCATGTGGAACTAGAGTGATGGTGGTGAACATGGTAAGTTTGGTATGTTGAGCTGCATAAAACTTGGTTAGTAATAAACATACCGGCACTTACAAGTTTGGACTTCGAGATCGTCAACAGCATAGTGTGAAGACTTTCTCTAATCCTTACCAAGGCCGTTCCTAATCGGATGCCCCCGAAAGGGCTTTCACTGACATACCGAAGTACACCAACGATTAGGTGAGTCGCTGGAGATCACCCCACGACTGTAGACCTTTTGGAACACCACCGTACACACTAAGCGTAACCCACAAGAGATTACCGAAGTGACCTGCTGTCAGGGCTGTTTGATGTTGACCCTGGCAGGAGTTTCCACTCAATCACTGGGAAATACTTATGTATATTCCCTCATAAGTGTTCTTGGCAGATTGCTAAGATCTGCGTAGGACTCAAAATATTACAACTGGTGTCCTTAATGTTGAACAACCAGTGTAGAAGTATCAAGTGTTCCTATGAGATCTTTTGATGCATCTCTTGGCTCTAGACTCGATAAGTGCACATTGGTTATCCTATTCGGAGACTAGGGAGGGGTCTCCTGTTTCAATATCAACTAGCTCTAAGAGACTAGTCGATAGTTTACACCGGTTCCCCGTGAGAATGAAACAAGCTCTTTTAAGAGAACTTGAGTGGCTGGGAGGTTTAGTGCAGTGCGTCACTGGGTCCATGACGTCTTTATCTTCAATACCGATGTTACCTTGGTAACAATCAGTAGCATATGAATTGAACCCGGTTTCTGCCCTAAGGTTGAATAATTGGAGGGCTATTTCTTTTCACCCTTTCTCATTTCATTTCTTTTTAATTCTTCAACCCCTTCAGTGCTTACCGAGACTTCATTACTAGAACCTTGTTGGGTTTGTTCCAGTCCTAGCTCAGTCTCAGTCGGCACTCTTCCCTTTCTCACTTTTCTCCTTTTTTCAATCATTCCTAAGGACTTCTAATCTATCTATTGGATTGTCCCTGGGAAGATCCCTCCGGTTCTGGTGGATCATGGGAACATATACCTAACCTTACCATCCTTATAACTCCATGCATTAAATTAAAGTGGTCGGTCTTTTGGTATCTTTCCACAATCGCCATATAACCAAATCATTGAAAATTCTCTCAAAGTGTTTATGATTAAGAAACACATTTTGTTAACACTTTGAGAGTTTTATCATTTTTCAAATGCTCCCCCTTAACATGTGCTCATAGGTAAAGAAAGAAATTTGCACATGTCGGGGTGAGTTGCACTTATTTGAATTGATCGGCTCTTAATAGACATATACCTGAGGGACACGTTTACGTTGCTTAGTTAAAGGGATCCATTATCAGCTTTTAGGTGATAACTAGCCCTAATAACTAACTTGAAGTTGTTAACATTCCTTAAAAAGGAAGTTAGACCCGTCAAAGTATATATTTAAAAAGAGTTTCTCGAAACGGTACTTTCTACTCTGACTAGTCCTCTTCGAGATACGTTTACATCACTGGTTAGACCAGCTTGAAATTATTACCCGGCCAGGACTAGTCTTTTCGATTCACGACTTTTCATGTTTCGTCAATTCATGAGTCAAATTCTGAGTCATAAGCAATTCACGGTTTCTACTTATTATCCGTAAAAACACGTGAAAAACTCTTAGCCACTTGCTCCCCCTCAATATGTGCACATTGATTGAATCAATTTGAAAGTTTTTAAAACTTTGGCACATACGGGTGAGCTTACATTCGAGATCATTTATTCACCATTTACAATCACTTGCTCCCCCTCAATATGTGCTTTGATTAAAATTCAAAATCTTTAAAAATTTTAGCACATACGGGAGCGTTCTTTTGAGTCCAAAACATCTTTTTAAGTTTCAAAAACATCACATTTAAATCAGTTTTCATTTTTAAATCACATTCTCTCCCCCGATCATAAAATTTCAAATCTTTTGAGATTTTGTGATCCCAATTGATTTAAATAATTTTCGAAGAAGCTTTGGAGAGAAATGTGATACGTTTTAAACGTTTACTGATTTTGAGACACTTTTCGGTTTTTCACTGTTGCTGGTGCACAAAGTTTTTAAAGGTACAGAAATTTTGAGCAAATACGCTCCCCCTTAATTAATGAACCGTTTTCAATTTTAACGTTTAATAGCCATTAATGTGAGCGGTAACGTATTCAAGAAAATTTTTAGACCGATAGCCACCTTGTACACCACAAAATCTCTTTTGAAGAATTTTTAGAAGAAAGATTTTGGGAAAAGAAGACTTCTCTTCTTTTACTAGAAAGGTTGCACTGAAGCGTACAACCTTTCGGATAATCCGCACACAGTGAGAAACATGGTGACGTGTTTTCCACGGATTTTGAAAACCGGGTTGCTATCTGAAGTAATAGCAAACCATAATTTTAGGAACGGGTTGCAGTCTGAAATAACTGTAAGCCATAATTTATGCAAACATATTTTTGATATTTTCAATTTTTCAGATTTTTATGGTTTTTATAGATTTTATATTTTTGTATTTTTCTTTTCTGAGTTTTAAATTATAAATAAAAGGATATTTGAAGCGAATCCATTACTCCTCATTCTCTTCCTGAAGACTTTTGAGTGATACTGGCATGAGACTCTCCAAACCAAGTTACTGGAGAATAAATCGAAACCGTTCTCCCGGAAGTGCCTTAGTGAAGAAATCTGCCAGCTGAAATTCTGTCCTTGCGAAGTGAAGTTTCACCACACCACTGGTAACCCTTAGCAGCAACCCTTGCCTTGTATACAGAACGTTATCATGCTCATCAGATTTCACTTTTAGGATCCATCTAAGAGCTATAATCATTGCACAGTCTGGAGATGGTGCCAATTCCCATACTTAGAGACGATAGAATTGTATGGAATTATAAAAATACCATAAGGCAAGTGTGTCCAGATGCCTTCGAGTGGACACAGGTTGAGTAGATTTCCCATTATAGTGAAGATCAGGTGGTTGTGGTTAGGACAGTGATGTGCTAGTGTTGAGATCTCCTGAAGAAGAAGCCTTAGATGAAGATTCAGGAGCAAATGTGTCTTTGAACGGAGCAACATCAGGTGGAGCAGATGGTTTAACTTCAAACTATTCGTCGACTGCAGTACCTTGATGTACGGAAGGAGATTGTATGTATGATGAAGTTGATGAATGACTTGATGATGGAGCGTCTTGAGCCATTGAAGTAGAGCAAGATGGACCATTTTGATCGTTTGGAACATGAGCTGCGATGGCTGGTGGTACCAGTGTATCACCAATTGGCGGCTCAAAGTATTCATCAACCATTTGTTTAGCCGAGATCTCCAAATCCTTATCGGTAGATGGTACATAAGGTACATGCAGGAGTGGGATACTATAACTGAACTGGTTGGTTCAGAGGACAAAAGTTTAGACGCGGGTCCTACACTGATGTGTGCAGAAGCCATTTGCTCAGTCAGCTCATTGTAGAAGTTTGTAGAGAACTTCTCATAAATAATCACCACCAAAGCTTTCGAGGCTCACAAATAATCGTCTGAACTTGTGGATGCCATGATGTAATCTTAAACGGGATTTTACAACTCTTGTGACTTAAACCGAGAGATCGATTCTCTCCCGGGATTTTACTAAAGTCAACAAAAGAAACCGAAAGATGTGATAAGCGAGTTAAACTTAGAGTGAGATCTCGGATAAGTCACAATTAGCACTAAGTGTCTTGTCGCGACGAGTCAAGTTACAATAGTTCCGATCATAATAAGTCAAGTTGTAAATGTTAAACTCACAACGTCAAATTACAATCAGACTATTCGAAACGTATCAAGTCACAACAATTCACCAAGCACAGGTTGATAACAAATCACTAGACTCTCACAGCTGAGTTAATCACTAGGCACCACCAAATCGCTGAATTTTTTTGCCTCCTCAATTCAAAGCTTTGGTAGCTCAGCAACGTATCATCTCACGCTTGAATAGTTCTTCTCATCTTTCTTCCTGCTGAAGGCTGAAGTAATGCGTTCCAAAAGTATCCAGAGACAACTTCCCCCAAGTAGTTGAAATGATGCAATCAGTCTCATTATATGAAGCTCAAAAACCCGAAGCACACTTGTACCTCTTTTATCATCAGAAACTGTTTCTTACATCTCTTCCCCCATGCAGTTGGAATAATACACCAAAAGAACGAGTTAGAATCACTGATCTTCTCTGCGGTTATGACATTTGTCTTCCCGGAATAACTTCAATTAGGAAGAAGTATTAAAGCTCATCACGTGTACTCGTTGTGCATTCCGATGTATGTCTCCTTCCCCTTTGCTGGTTTTGATACTTCAGAGTCAGTAACACATTATATGCACATATACTTGAAATCTTGTGAGAAGAACAAAACTAGCTTAGATGTGTCCTGTGAGAATCAACTTGCTGACGAGCAATGTGAGCACATCTAATTAGGGATTAACTCATACTTATCACTCTTCCTCAATTAGTGCTCTCCCCCAAACTGACAACCTTACAGATGAATGCCTTGAGTACGAAGAAGTCTTTAGATAATTAAATGCATACCGTCTTTAGTCTTCTAACACGTAGCAGAGAATGTAGAACAGACTGTAGACTCAACCTTCTTCAGTGTTGTCCAGTTGGGGAATAGGATATCAACATCTTTATCTCACCAAATGTATTCCAGTTAAATGCCAAATCAGCCCAAAATATACACATATACCCATCGAAAGACGAAACGATAATACCAAAGTAACACGTTGAAGCTCTGATCATCTTGAATTTGTTGTCTGATGTTGGTGAAGGCAGATAAGGTAGAAGTACGTAGAAAAAGACAAGAGAAGGATATAGAATCAACCAATATCAGACAACAATCACCTCGATGTACACATTTTTCTCCCCTGGGGTTATAAGTGATGTGTACATGTAGCATTAACTGGAAGCCCTTCATTACAAATAATATAAGCCCGTGAGAAGATGTCGATAACTCTCACAAGTCCTGAACTGAAGTATACAGGAGTCATGAGATGATGACTAATTGAGTTTGCTCCCCCTCAATTAGGCCATCGTATGTAAAGAGCCTCTTCAACACTCGTGAAGTTTTTGAATCGGCTCCCCCTCAAACTGATCATCTCCTTTTATAGATTCCATACATTAACGTCATGATCACGTTTGAGGGTCTTGATATTAACCATCTTCTTCTTTATCTGAATCACTCAATCAACTGGAGTACTAAATGATAACACCAAGTTCGAATCCCAGAAGTGACAATAGGACTCGAATAGAGTAACACACCACGGAATATTTCGGAGTGGTAGACACCAATCTCTCCAACATGAATAATTAAGCTCGATCCCTTCGTGATTTATAACCCCAGCATACACATTTCTCCTCCCGCGAAATAAGAGAAAGAACACACGCCTATTCTCCCCCTCAAAAATGGCATGCAATGACATTTTTGCCATAGTTGAGATTCTGTGATGGGTGAAATTTATCAGATGCAGCATAAATATGTGTGTGGCACCAAAAACTACTGCGAAGAAGATGATGATTAAAACACTCTTGAAGCAACCCCTCTTTTGTCTCCTCATCAATGGTTTAGCAAATGAAGAATTCAATGAAGCTCGTAGTATGCCTAAACCACTTGATGAAATGTGTTTAGCCTTAGAGGGAGAAAATATCTGCGTACAAGAGCCGAATGACCATTTTACAAACATCATCAACATGTAGTTTCTTCACCCTTTCCCTTCTCCCCCTCAAAAATTGCATATGCCTGTTTGCAATTTTTGATTGAATAAGTGAAGCACAAAAATATAATTCAATGTATGTCGATCCACTTGATCACTGTACGAACATGGGAAAAGCATGAAGCTTGTTGATGCGAATGGTCATGAATAAGAAGATTTCTCTTCTTCCCAAGATAAGGCGCACTGAAACGTACACCTTTCTTTTATTTGAGGAACGAGGCCTGAAGTGAAGTCGACAGATGCCATAATGATGAAATTGAGACCCGAGGCTTGAACTGCGGTGTTCAAACGTCATAAAGATGAAGAACGAGGCCTGAACTGATGTATTCAGACGTCATAAAGCACATGCATCAACATCGACATTCCAAAACTCCTGAAGCTGGAGAAATGATTGCTTTAGGCCTCCAGACTTTGAGTTTTCTCATATATTGAATGATTGATGTACCTGCAACTGAGTAAGTGATTGGCCAAGAAACGGTCAACTAAAACTGACCAAGGATTTGGTCAACAAAAGTCAAGCCATTTAGGGCTCAATGCAATGATCCAAGGAGCATAGGGATATTCCCGGGTCGTTATGTCCCGACGAAGCGTGAAATGGTGTTTAAAACGATTTTGAGATCAAGCGTTTATGAAACGAGGATAGGTGAACAAGATTGATTGAAATTAAACTACGAAATTATGAGTGAAAATGATAGACAAATACTACAAACGATTACTAGAAACCTGGAAACGTTTACAAATCTAAAAATGTACGTTACGTTTAATTAAACGTCTACGTACGAAAATAAAAGTGAAAATGGAAATCTACAAACACCTAGATGATGAAAAACATATTTTTACAATCCTAATGACAAAAGAAAATTTTAAGAAAAAGAAAAATATTTTTTTAGACTTTTTAATTATTTAATATTAATTAATTACTAATTACTAATTAAACTAATTTAAATTAAAATAAATACTAAACTAATTTAGAAAATTACCAAACTTTTTCTAAAACTACTTAACAATTACAGAAGTCCTAAAAAATTATAAAGAGTTCCTAAACCTAAAAATAAACTATTTTAGAAATTATTTACTTACTTATTAATTAAAGGCTAATAAAACTAATTTAATTAAAAATAAAAGCAAATGAACAGTAACAATTAAGAAACTATTTTCTAAAAATACTATATAATTAATAAAAGCTAGAAAAAATATAAAAAGATGCTAGAGATTAAAATTAAACACTAAATGATTTTATTTTTGATTTTTCACTTAAAACTAATTAAACTATTTTTAATTACTAAAATTACCAAATTAAAAGATAAAATTATGAAAATTTTTATACAAACACTATTTAATACCAGGAACCTAAAAAAAATATATAAACTACTAATTATGTAATTAAAAAAAAGAGAAAATAAATTACAAAGATAAATCCTATTAAATAGAAGCTATCACTAAAATTAAATTGATGATTTTGTTGATTTTTCTTTTACAAAACTATTTAACTACTGAAATTTAGCAACTTTTGTGAAAACAACTTGTTTGGAACTCAAAAATAAGCAGTGTGCACCCTTATAAGCTCATCAGTGAGCTTATTGGCTTGAAATTGAGGTTATAAGCTTGGAAAAGCTCACAAGAAGCCAACAAGTGGTACACAAACAGAAAAATAAGATGCAATCAACTATAATGAACTGGAAATGAGAAAAAGGAGCAAGCAATTAGCACTGAGTAAGCTTGGGAAAGCAAATAAGCACTTAAATTCTCCCCTGTCAAACAAGCAGACCTGCAAGAATATTGTAGGCCTATTTAAGCTAGGGGCAAAGGATTAAGAGCTGAAAATGAGCCTTGGAGTGAAAAGCTAGCTTGTTGGGGTTTCCAAAAAACAAAAAATCTCACAATGGGCCCACAAATAAGCCCTGAATGAGCTTTTGAAAATTGGTGAAAAGCTGTTTAACACTGAGTATGCTCAGTGCTAGTATCAAATGGGACAAACTAAATTGGACTAGCAGCCCTATTAAATAAGCCAAAAAGTGGAAAATAAGCACTGAACCTTGAAGATTGGCTTGTGGGCTTTCCAAAAAGCTTAAGCTCAAATTGTGGGGTCCACAATTGAGCTTGTGACAAGCTTGTGAAAAGTGACACAAGACTGGGTACAGGGGAGTATTTTTGAAAACAGTCTAATAAATAAGCAAAATTAAGCACTATAACAAGCTAAATAAAATTAACTAAAAATACTATGAACAAGATAAGCAACAAAATATTGATAATCAAAAAGCACAGGTACTAAATCCTAAACATGAGATCACAAGAAAATCAACCATTTTAATCAAAAACTGCATACAAGGATTTTTTGACCTCTTCTAAGAACATGCAAGTTTGACTTATTTGAACTTTGATTGAATCCTATGGACTGAATAAGTAGTATTAAGCTATAAGAAAACTAGATTAAGCTTAAACAACAACTATTGAACACAGATATATGATTATGAACCTAAAAAACCATCACAGTGAAACTGTGATGAGATTTAAAGAGTATTTTGACTTTTGTTCTAATGACCACTGGTTTTTATGGTTTAAATGTTCTAATATAGCCTAAATGAACATGTACCCACAAAGAACAACAAACAAGACACCCTGGAACATGGATAATACAGCAGATCCAAACAACCCTTAATAATTATGAAAACTAGATTTTCAAAACAATAAGAGGATTTAGACCATAAGATTGAACCATGAGACCATATGATGATATAATAAGCTGAGATAAGCACATAAACATCAATAAGAACAACAAGAACTCAAGAATCTCAAAATCGCAATTCTCACAGTGAAAATGAAATTCCTAACAACTATCAATACTAATAAACAAGCTATTGATTTTAAGTTATATTATGACTAACATACACTAAATAAGCACAGAACAATGAAAGTTAAGCACTTATAAGCACATGAACAGTAGAATGCCAAAATTGATGAAACTGCTTACAAAAGATTCCAGGCCAAGAAACAAGAACCAAGGACCAAAGATCAATCCTATAGGCTTACCACTAAGCCACTAACCCATGGCCATCCACAATTCACCATGCTCCAGCTTGAATCACCATCTTCAACTGATTTTTGAATTTTTATCTATTTAATGTGAATTTTTTTTTGTAATTTTCTTTTAGAGTCTAAACAGAATTTTAAGGTTTCTAAAAGCTATTAAAAGCTTTCTAGGAGCTTACATGACCTATTTCAGTCCATAATAACACCAAACATTAACTTTAAACAAACATGAGATTTTTGAGTGAATTTTGCACAAACTGAATTCTGATAAAATTACTTAAATTGATGCTTGAAAAAGTTTCATAATACACTGAGAATGCTTGAACCAATACTAGAAAGCTTCAAAATACAATGGAAATGAGAAAATTTACTAAACGACTTATATTAAACTAAATTACACTAGATAGTTCACTATGCTCCATCTCTTTCTCTTTATAGGGGACCTTTAGGGTTTATGGACCCTTCTGAACCTTTCCCACTCCAATTCTGAGCCGTTGGATGCTTGAAAACCAATCTCAACGATTCAACTGATTTTGGCGCCAAATCCTTATATAAACGTTAGAAACCATTTTAGTGGATTAGGTGTGGTATTTAATGCTTAGGATGGGTTGGTGGAACATTTAGGTGGCTATGGAGGTGGGGGAACCATGTGGGAGAGATGGGAGGTACCCTGGAAATGGGGGAAAGTGTTGGGAGGTTAGGGGTGGTCAAAACGTGGTTTGACTGGGTTTAAAATTATAAGCGGGGGGGTTTAGTTTTTGGGATTGGGCCGTGGATTGAGGATTTGGGCCACAGGGGAAAGGGTTATGGGAGTTATAAGGGGCCTGGGTGTTTATGTTTTGGATTGGATTTGGGTTTAGATAAAAGGGCCGTTTGGTTTATGATATAACACAAGGACCATTTATGCAATTTACTCAATCTTTAGAGACTGAACTTGCACAAATTCCAACGTTACCAAAAGGACCAAACTTGCCATGTTGCAATTCCACAAGGACCATAAATGCCATTTTTCATTTTTTTAAATTATCCAAGGACCATTTATGACAATTTTCAAAGTTCAGGGACCTTTTATGCCATTTACCCAAAATTTCACTCAAGGACCAATTTTGACAACCTAAAACATTTCAGGGACCTTGAATGATAAAACTCCACATTTTTAAACTCCAGGGACTATTTTTGCCAATCTTTGAAAGTTGGGGGACTAAAACTGCCAATTCTGCAAACTTTGCTCGTTTTTCATTTGTTTTTAAACATTTTGTATTTGAGACATATAAAACACGATCCTTGGATATTTTCATCATTTTGATGTATTTTTGCGTGTTTTCAGATGTTTTGTATTTCAGATTTGACCAAAAATGATGAGTGTTTGAGCACTCATCAATCCCCCACACTAAACTATTGCTAGTCCCTAGCAATATTTTATGAAAACTTGATGGATTTTAAGTCTCTTTACCAAAAG
>LBNU01032631.1:36685-51934 GCA_014162995.1 Artemisia annua
AAGATTATTTTTGTATTTTTATATTTTTTTGAAAGCAGGTAAAATCTCGGGTTTTGGAGGAGTGGGCGGAATTAGTTGCTAGTCAACTAACCCAAAAACTACAATTGCAATTAAAAATAAAATAACTAAACTATTGTGGTTGCGAAAACTTATATGGAGACAAATGTGTTTACTTAGATTTCCTTACTCCCTAACTATCTTTTACCGGTTAATTGGTGTATGTATTACTTGCGTGGATGACGGGTGTATTCCTTAACAATTCATGGGGTGGCGTACATATCTCCCCAATTCTATGAGCTCTTATCTCCTCCTACAACGATGCATAAAGCACCCAATCATAGGGATTGTAAATAGTGGCTCATGCGTTAAATACTACCTTAATAACCTAGTACGCATTAGTTACATGTTTCTTAAGACGTTCAAGCATGTTACCAAATAGGAGTTTAGCCAGTTTTCTTAAGCCTAACATTGATGAAACATTCATCCAAGACAAGTAATAACACACCAATTAACCAATAATTATTAGTTAGGTTTCATTAGATCTAAGCAAACACAAGAAAAATCTAGCCTAGCATGTTAATTGAAAGACAAGCATAAGATATGATTAACCAACACATAGACATATTGATTAATTTAAGTGAGGGCTTATCTTTAATTGAACATGAAGGATTCAAGGGTGAAAAACCCTTGAAAATACAGCTAAATTCGTCTTTAGGGTTTTTCCCAAACTTGCACCAAAAGTTCCACCCATATGAATGAAAAATAGAAAAGTATATATAGATTTTACATTCTGACGGCGTCAGCTTATACACTCTGACGCCGTCAGCTCGCCGCCATTAGGGTTCTCGGATGGCCTAGATCTACTTCTGACGCCGTCACTTGTATATGTGCTCTGGGCCGTCACTCTTTAGCATTACACCTGACGGCCTACTTCCTCTAACACCTGACGCCGTCAGGTGTAAACATCTTGTTTTCTTCATAGGGCGTCTAGTGTAATCTGATTCTACTCCTTTGTCAACGTTGGCTGACGGCGTCACCTTGTGACTCTGATGCCGTCAGGAAGGCTTTCCAGCTTCTTTTGAGACTTTGTCGTTTTCTTCACTTTTATGCTCCAAAAACGTCCAAATTTGCATGTTTTCCAGAATTCTTCTCAAAAGTACCTAAAATGACAAAAGGAACGATTTAGGGCAATATTTGATCACATTTACTCGAATTAGGGCTTAAATGACCCCTTAAAACGGGTACACTTTTCGTCTCATCACTCACAATACTCATGAATATATTGAAACAACCATATTCGTCATAAATTGTCATCAATACGTAGCGAGCGTAATTAACAGTACTTGTTTTAATAACTTGCTTGATTGTTTACAAGACAACATATCGCAAGATCGTTTATTAATACCATTTGTGGCAAGTTAAGGTGTCCATGCTACAAATGATACATAGAAAATCTGTAAGCCGCATGGCATGTCTTTAATCTGCTTCAGAGCTTTCAAGCTTTCTCAGTTAATATCTCTTCCCGCTAGTTTCTGCGCAGTGTCCCTATTTGTGAGGTGTCTATAAAGTCTTGGTTTATACTCAACTAGGCATCCAACATCGCCCCTAAGGCGGTAATCCTTTGACTCTAAGTCTTTGCCATGTCTCCGGCTAGTTGTAGGGTTTTCTCTACACCCTCTACCCTGGCACGTAATCCCTGTGTTGCCTCTTGGGTTGTAACATGTGTGTGCTCAATAGCATCTACTCTGAAACTCATATCGTAATTCTCTCATTTTCCGATAGACATTTCTTCCAATTTTTACTCTGAAACTCATATCGTAATTCTCTCATTTTCCGATAGACATTTCTTCCAATTTTTACTCAGAGATCAAGTGGTGATTCATTAAGGTGATTGGAGTGAAGCTCTACTAGCTAGAGAATCCAACTGAGTCTGAATTTGAGTGACAGTATCAGTTTCAGTAGCTATTGGTGATGCTTCTAGAGATGGGGAGTCTGAAGACTCGAATAATGGTGAAGGAGATACATGGTTTGAATTCACAATAGGGGTGTATCCATTCATACGTAGCATACGTATCATTATTTGTTCCAATCTGAGCTCCTCTCGAGTTCTGACCAATCTCAAAAGTACTGGGCACATCCTCCAGTGTTAGGCCAACTCAAGGTATGACTGTCTTTGCGGACGGTAAAGACAATAATGTTAGTGGTGAAGATGGTGATACCGGTGGTGGCAGAAGCATGTAATGTTCTGGGATGATGGTGGTGATCACTCGATCATATCGAGAAGTGAGGTGGGTGACAAAAGTGATGATGATACTACGGGAACTAGATAGGCCCGTATTCTCCCGCTAGGAGTGTTTACCCGGATGGATCCACTTGGGTTTCTTCTGAATAACCTCAGGAATAGTTCGAGCTCATAGGGTTGTAAGACCCTTACTTGTCTGCCTTGAAAAACCCGAGCAGGTGAGGGTGGTGATGGTGCAGGGAAAAGAACCTCTGCAGCAGGTGTAGACTCCCATTGCCATATATTCAGGTGTTTGGCATCTCGGGGAGGTGAGTGTGAGTGCTACCGATGTCATTGGTAGTGTGGGGAAAGTTCCACCCTTTTCAAAGGGTTCGGTTTCCTTTAACGCAGCCTGTGACACTGCAGGTGTCGGCACAACCGATAGGGTGGTGGATGAAGCATTATCCTCAAGAGAACTCCCATCCTCGGCAAATCCTCAAATCTATGCAGCTAAGTAATAACCTTTATTTAACTTAACCTCATGTCTCATCAAACAAGAACTGTCACCAGATTAAGTTAAATAACTAGTTATTACTGAGCTCCATGTTTTTGATGACTCGACTAAATTCTGGGATTTCCCTATCAGTACAGGTCATCTAACAGCGCAAGTGTAGATGGAAAGTTTACTAGTAAGCATGCATAATCATTTAGAGATAGTCCGGGGGTGTCCTCCTGAATGGCCTCATAAATGGCTCAGGTTCGTACGGTTCGAGTATTCTAACTCTCCTTGCTCGGAAAACCCGAGTGAGTGGAGGTGGTGGTGGTAAAGTGGGTGGAGTTACTGTTCCTGGGTCAGAGGACCAACGCCAGGTTGACACAAGCCTCTCATCGGCTAAGGAAGAGTTGGAGTTGTCAGTTGATATTTTCGGAGTTACCAAAAGTGTAGAGGTGACAGGTGGGATCACTGACGAAGCAGTGTCTTCAACCTCAAGTTCGGAAGAGGAAGTAGTGTGGTGTGAATGGGTAGACATGGTACTGTAATAACCCCAATTAATAGTATCATAAGTTGCTAATCTAGCATTTAGCATATAGTTCATAATGAGGTAGTCCCAACATGTAGTATGTGCAACATTTCTACTCAAATGTTGTAGTTAAGTAGGCATGGAGGGCTCAAGTTGGTGTGGTGTAACCGGTCCATTTGAAAGGTGTAGTTATAGTCCAGTGTTTGAAAATACACTTGGTTCTCTATAACCAGGGCTCTGATGCCAATCTGTAACACCCTCAAAAATTTGTTTAACAGCGGAAGACTTAATCTGGGTGTTACGTAAAGGATCACAGTCATAATTATAGAAAACGACTCAAAGAGGCATTTTTAAGTTCATATTATTGAATTCAAATGCAAGGATGTTCAATAGTTATTACATCACATTGATGTTTTGAAAATGACTGTTTATTAATGTTACACCACCGACACAAAGGTCAAATGCCCACTCCATGCCTCCTGAGCTTGCTTCAATTACCTGAGATACATGCTAAAAAGTCACCAAAATTGTTGAGTGAATCTATAGCATTTGTAATTAAAATCAGATGAACACAATCAAGTATTTCACAGGTGTAAAGTAGTTTTTTCCGTATGCTTATTGCCATAAGTCTCATGAACACAACGTTAATAAGTATGTGAGCCGTGTAATGGCATCAACACAGTATAAGTTGCACTTGGGTGAGGAGTTTGCCAGTTCTCCTAGTGTATCAAATAATAGTGCATTTGTCTACCAGGTGTGGGCTAGAACAAATGGGTCTGTCAAGCACCAATAGATCTATTCACAGTTATTCGCGTTCACTCGCAAGTGACTAAGGTTCATGATAGAAGGGACTTTCAAGTTGACAGGGTGTCTTATGCAATAGTTGTGTAGCATACAATAGTGAAAATAGTTGATCAAAATACTTGTGTTCATATAGTGTAGCATGTATCCCACCCACATAGTTTGTAAAACATATAAAAAGTGTGGGACTAAAGACTCACCTCGAATGAGTGTGTAGGTAGGCAACAAGTAATGTCAAGTGCAACTGGTGAATGGCTCCAACACGCAACCTGGATAATATGAGAAACCTCAGTTTCTTGTGGTGTGGGTGGTTTGAGGTGCTTCAAATACTTGAAGTTTAAGAATAATATTACATATAATATTATCGTACTTTTATGCGTTTAGATTCGGTGAATATCGTTCTTTCAAATGTTAGTGTTTGTTAAGTTACGCTTAACATAACTGTGTGGTGTTTTTCCTTGTGTTGTAACTTATGAAACCTTGGTGTGTTAATAAAATCATGATGTTAGTGATTAAACCTTGAAGTTGTGAGAATACTTGTAAGTATCAGTGAGAAACGAATGGGTCGAGGGATGGACGAGAACAACTCCATGGTAACACCAACTGTTTCGAGTCCACTCACTCGTCATGTACAACACCGATCATCCTAGAACTTGTATAACGATTACTCACGCCGTCTCGTTCCTCTCCTTTCTTCTCTTCGCATGGCAGTAAGCAAGAGGGTTTGGGAGTGTTATGTGAAGAGTTTGAGTGTGGGTAAGCATGAAAGGAGATAGGTGCATGGTTTCTTTTCTTCACGTCAGAAACAAAAAGGAAACGAAAGATTGCATGGTTCTATTCTTCTCGTATCACAGTAGGTCTCAAAGACTTGTGAAGTTTTGAAATGAATATTGTAAGTTTTGGGTGACAAGAAGAATAAAGGATGAGATAAGAAACATGGTTGTCAGGGAATATCTTCAAGTTGCTCAACTTGGGTTATAGGATAGATCGATTTATTATTTCATTATTCAAGGGTCGGTTTGGTTCGTAGCATGTGCTCGACATGTAAAAATATCCAAAGGTCGGTTGTAGTTTATTATATCAAAGGGTCGGTTTTGTTTAGTACACGAAATGTTCATGATACTTTTGCAACGTGACCAAGATTAGTTAAAAAGGGCAAGTTTAGGATTTGTGACTTTGTGAGAGTCATATAAAATACTCTTTTGTAGACATTAAGAACGTGTTATAAAACATTTAGGATACGTTGTGATCATTTGTGATATATTTAGAAACGTGTGAACTCGTTTTACTTTGGGGTTCGTTTCCTATCCAAACGAACGTTTATGATTTATACCTTGGTTGATCGTGATTCTTTTGATGGTGAACAACGAGTTCATGCATTTTATTTCATGTGTTGTTTGTAAGATTCGCGAATAAACGAGCCAAAGTGATTACGAATGTATGTGTATTCGTATAACATATATTAGTTATGGATTGGGTTCAAGTTGGGCTTATGAGACCATTCGGCCCAATGTGAAAATAAATATGGTCCGTGTAATGAACTTGGGCTCATGTGTATGTTGTTGGGTCGTATAGGCCCATTAAGTATTGTGTAGTTAATTTCGGGTCATGTGGGGCCCACTTGAGGACAATGTGGGTCCTACCGTGAATATTATATTATATTTTCATGTTGTGGGGTCCACAGAGAATGTATTCCAGTTATGTGAGTGTTGTGGGATGCACGAAGAGGGATGTGGGTTCCATAAGTGTGTATTATAACTCGTGTTCGTATAGTGGGGTCCACTGAGGTGAAAACCTCATATGTGGGTATTGTGAGTTCCACTGAGATGCCAATCTCATATGTGGGTATTGTGGGATCCACTGAGATGTAATTCTCATATGTGGTAGTTGTGAGGTTCCACTGAGTCATAATTTCTCATATGTGGAAGTTATGGGTTGCGTGTGAGCTCATTTTAGAATAATGTAAATCACATAGCACATAATGATTCAGAGTTGGATAGCATATGCAAAAGTTTAAAATTTTGCCTAAAAATGGGTGCATGAACAGTAACATACAATTACTTCATGATTAGTGGTTGTTAATAACTGGGGTTTTTCACAGGATATTACAGTACCTACCAGTCATTCAAATTCCGTCCCGGAATTTAAGTTGTTGTTAGTTGTGTGTGTTCTCTGAGAACAGGTGTTGGGTATTTGGCACGGATTTGGTCCTCGCGCTCCCTAGTATATTCGGGTTCTTACGTAAAATTTCATCGAATTTTCACGGTAAGGATAAGGTTTTGTTCTAACCGTTTCACTTCACGGTCCATAATCTTTATGGGTTCTTCCGTGAAGGCAAGTTTTTCATCAAGCTGAATTTCTTTCAGCGGTATTAGCAGTGTTTCGTCAGAAAGACACTTCTTTAGGTTTGAAACGTGAAATACGTTGTGCACACGGCTGAGTTCTTCTGGNAAGGATAAGGTTTTGTTCTAACCGTTTCACTTCACGGTCCATAATCTTTATGGGTTCTTCCGTGAAGGCAAGTTTTTCATCAAGCTGAATTTCTTTCAGCGGTATTAGCAGTGTTTCGTCAGAAAGACACTTCTTTAGGTTTGAAACGTGAAACACGTTGTGCACACGGCTGAGTTCTTCTGGTAATTCAAGTTTATAAACCGCAGGACCAATCCTTTCTAGGATCTTGAATGGTCCAATGTATTGGGGGTTTAGTTTTCCGCGCTTTCCAAAGCGTACTGTTCCCTTCCAGGGAGATATTTTCAACATTACTCCATCTCCTACCTGAAGTTCCATTGGTTTTCGGCTCAAGTCAGTATAACTTTTATGCCTATCTCTGGCAGCTTGCAACCGTTGTCTGATCTTAACGATCTTTTTAGTTGTTTCAAGAATCAGGCCTCTTACCTCGACTCAACAAATAGGAGGTTTGCACTTCCGATCATACAATTCTTCAAACGAGGTTGCTTTGAGGATTTGTGGTGGGTGTGGTGAACAAATCGTCATTCTCAATGATTGGATTTAGAGGGGTTTTGATGTATGGGTTCTAGCTAGTAAAGCTTTGAACCACGGGTATCGTTGTCCCAACGAGCGTTGAAATTGATCTTGTCACTCGAGTCGTGAGTTATGTGAGATGAATGGTTAAAAAGATTTGATTTGGTTTTAACTAAACTACGAAAGGTTTGCATAAAGTGTAAATGAAATAAAGGACGGTAAGGAAAGAAATACGTTTAACTAGAATAGAAAACATGAGACTAAGTAAAGCGAAAAAGAAATAAAAGAAATAAACTAAGAAAGAAAGAAATAAAGAAAATGTTTTTGNCTTATGTGTATGTTGTTGGGTCGTATAGGCCCATTAAGTATTGTGTAGTTAATTTCGGGTCATGTGGGGCTCACTTGAGGACAATGTGGGTCCTACCGTGAATATTATATTATATTTTCATGTTGTGGGGTCCACAGAGAATGTATTCCAGTTATGTGAGTGTTGTGGGATGCATCAAGAGGGATGTGGGTTCCATAAGTGTGTATTATAACTCGTGTTCGTATAGTGGGGTCCACTGAGGTGAAAACCTCATATGTGGGTATTGTGAGTTCCACTGAGATGCCAATCTCATATGTGGGTTTTGTGGGATCCACTGAGATGTAATTCTCATATGTAGTAGTTATGAGGTTCCACTGAGTCATAATTTCTCATATGTGGAAGTTGTGGGTTGCGTGTGAGCTCATTCTAGAATAGTGTAAATCACATAGCGCATAATGATTCAGAGTTGCATAGCATATGCAAAAGTTTAAAATTTTGCCTAAAAATGGGTGCATGAACAGTGACATACAATTACTTCATGATTAGTGGTTGTTAATAACTGGGGTTTTTCACAGGATATTGCAGGTTTCTGTTTGCAAACTGTAAACAAAAAACAGTGTTAATCTAATGGTTGGCATGGTTGTTAATGTTATGCAAAGTCCCAATCGTTTGCATGGTCCGCCCGATGGGTGGCTAGACTTATGAATATCATTGAAAAAATAAGTTAAAGAAAAATGAGATATAAACGTACCATATCACTACAACAAAACTGGTCTTATAGGACACCAGGGGCTGTTTCTTTTTTATTCCTGTTTCGATATAAAATCTGTTTAGATTAATATACTAGTTGGAGTAAGGATGATATGGATAGATGTGTGTTTCTTTTGCATCCTGAATGAAAATCTTTAACAAATGAAATGACCTATTTACCCTTTTATTTAAGATGAATATGTAATCTCAAAAACCAAAATAGCATATAAACCAAAAATCAAACACAGAAACTTTGTTTAAATCAGATCCAAAATCCCATATTAAAATGAAATAGTTGGAAACATAACCCTTGTTTAAAAAAAATGAACCATCCTAAATGAATACTACTATCTTACAATAATCAAACAATTTCAGCCAAGTGACTTCCAAATTCAAGAAGCACGACACAAATCATAGATCCCATTCGCATCATATAATATGTTTACATCACCATCTTTATGAAGCAACTTAAAAGTAATAAAACCCTAATTTATTGAGATTTAAAGGTGAAAACCCCGAATTAATATCGTGGAGAAGACCACGTAGTGGAGGAGAAGGTCGAGTGAGGTGGAGGAATCGAGATTACTGTGGAGTTGAGGGCTGGTGAAAAAGTAGGTGGGGAAGAAGGAAGAACAAATGATGATAAAAGAAAAAAGGTGAGGGTAATATAGCATATATTGCGTCCTAGATGCAAAAGACCTCCTTTTTTACACCCATCCCCAACTTCGACATCCCTATGTATTAAGTCAAAAAGAAACAAACAAAACTCCTAAATGGATAGTGAACTTATTCCAAGTGGGCCATTAAGTTTAAAAGAAACATGGCCTTAGTGTCCTATATATTAAGCTTATAGGACCTTTAACCTAATAGGACCAAAATAAAAGTGTCCTATAGGAAGGGGTTGTAATAGATATTTAGGACGCTTATGGGTGTCCTAATAATCGCCAACGTAATGAAACTTACTTTTTAGTCCCATAAAAATGTTTTATGCAACCTAAATGGCGTCCTAATAGACCACATTATGGGATGCTTTACAATGTACTAATACATGCCTACCCTTCTATTATGTTTTAGGACTCATCCACGGGGTCCTAAAAAACATTTTAATGGGACAAAATCATAGTGCATAAACTCTTATTTTAGAACCAAGAAAGGGTCCTAATACAAAAGTACCTTACATACATTGTACGGACCAAATTTGGTCTTGTAGATTGAATTCCAACATCTCATACATAATACTATTGTTGTTAAGACGATTAAAGAGCATCGACGGTCAGGATGTTTCTTTCATTGTATTCTATTACATATTAAAACACATAATAACATAGTTGTCTCTTGTATTAAGAGAGAAATTAGTAAGATAAAAATTCATTTCTTGTTTATTAGAAAGAATTTCCTTACAAAAGTGTTTAACCTCATTAGGTTGTAACATCATCCAAACTAAAGTCTTCCAACATTTACAAAGTAGTCCAAGAGTAATACAAGAAAACTAGGAGATTGTCGTGTGTCATTATTCATCATCTTACAGAAAAAAACTACGAGATTGTCTTGCGTCATCATTCATCATCTTGAGATTATACCTGCAAATAAATAGCACACATATGTGAACAAGTCATATTTCATTTAAATTATGATTTGAAGGGAGTAACATATCAAGAAAAAAAAAGAAAAAAAAAAGAAGGAAAAGAAACAGTGCTACAATATTATATGCATAACCTTGTCAAATTGCTACACATATAAATATATGAACGGGCCCTTGAGTTTCAGCAACCACAAGCCATGAGTCCTAGCCATTACAGACTGTTGATAAGAGTGGAAATAGAATAAATATTACAAATTTCGTTCGCATACAAATAATGAATCTAAAAAGAGACAGTAACACTAATTAAATCAAGAGCAAAAAATTACCAAATCAGACGATAAAGGTAAAAGAAAATATAAAAACATCAAAATGTATAACAGAATAGCAAAAGATTTCTCACCATAGTCCATAGACACCATATTGGTGCTAAACTGGTGTGTTCTACTTGTTAGTTGTTAGAGATTAAAAAAAACATAAATCATAGATTGAAAGAAGAATCTACCGGCGGTTATAAGTGACTAAAAGGGTGATCGAAAGACGGGATTGCAGTTTGATTAGTGGGTGAGAGTACAAATAGTGAGAGGGAGAAAAAAAAGGGCCGAGTAAACAAATTTTACGAATTTGGAGCGGATTAGGGGTAACCAAAATTGGGAGGGAAATTAAAAAATTTATTTATCTTAAAAACATTTACATATCAATATCCTTATTTGGTCAATCTTTATCACGTTGCTTTTAACTTTTTAAAAAGTTTGTGATATCTACAAATTAAATGAAGCAAAATTTTAACTAGAATTATAAATTTGTCGAGCTGCTCGTGAGCTCGCTAAAAGCTTGATTTGAGCTCGAGCTTAACACGTGAGTCATTTTGTAACCCTAATTTAAGTGTATAATAATCGTAAATATAATATAATCTTTTATATGTTAGCAAAATATATACTCGCGCGTTTTGACAAAGGACACTATCTAACGAATTATTTTGGAGAGTTTTATTATAAAAGTTAATCTTGAGAATGTTCTTATCCAAAATGTCGACTAACTATAAATTTGTATTTTTTATTTTTTTTTAACCATGGTTTCCAAAAAATTTGGCCTACTAATTCACAAAGTTTAAACTCGCGGCCACACATATTCAACCCGGGTAATTCACAAAATAGACTTTGTTTTGATTAATCACCGACTAATTTTATTGGTTAGTAATTAAAATATATCTAATTGACACTATACCTTAAAATCACATGTGATTTACGAAGTGAATTATAAATTCATACATCATTAGTGGAAGGGGTGCGGGGTTAGGTTGTAAAAAATAAGAAATGGTAGGTTCCTTGTTTTAGAATAAACTTTCTTATCATTTTCTTGGTTCAACACTTATAATGTTATAGGTATCCGTCATTTTGTGAACCTCTTTCGATTTGATTTTTCATGATGTGTTCGTGCTCACACTAGAAAAAAGTTGTCAAACTCGTAAGCCACCATATCGGTATTAGCTCTTGATAACGTATGGGAGTTTTAGTCTATTACTATAACCCATACGACTAAAACAAGCCAAGAGTAATGAAGCCCAACCAAAGCGATGCTTGGAGAACTCGTCTCCAGGCAACAACTTGAATGACAGTTGTCCTTCATAGCCGTTATTGTACTAATGCTACGTGTAGTTACCTAACTGGTGCAGAGTAAATACGGTGGGCATATCGGCATATGGTACCTTGTACGGAGATTCCTTTGTACACGGAGCCAATAATACATGACCACGTATCATTATTTTCTCCTCCACAAGATAACCTCCACGTAGGTCGTTCAGAGCCATTAGATCTAATCTAACAGATCTCACCAAACCCTAAATGCATCACTATAAAAAGACTTGCATTTCCATGAGCAGGACCAAGTTCATCTTCTTTACTTTTACACATACTAAACTCTAATTGCATGTGAGTGTTACCCCCACTCTAGAAAAACACACTTATCGTCGGGGACTTACCAATAAAGGATGACTAAATATACGATTAACCTCATCTCTCATCATTAACATACACTGATCCTTTCTTTATGTATCATACGTGAACAACTCCTATGATTCATTATGTATTGTTATTTATCGTGGTATATGTGTCTATGAGTAGTGTTAGTGAAAAAGTGTGGCTGGGTTAAGATTAGGCTTAGTCCGTGCTGGGCCGACCTTGATGGATCGTTCGTTGTATGGCTTATGCACTAATCCAAGTAATAGATTGAATCCCTGCACAAGTAAAAGCACACCGTTAGCCTTACCGTGGGGACGGACCCCACGATTAAGCTCCAGCATAAGAATAAGTATTCATGTTGTCAGAGAAATATGTGTGCATTGGAATGAGTGAGAAAGTCATACCTCGAAAATGTGTGTCGAGGTTACCTTTTATAGGCGCTGGGAATGCTAGGGTTTCCTAGTATTTCGCATATTGCTATAGTGGCCGAGATGGGACCCTTGTCGGGCAAGGGTCCACAACTTAATCGATGTTTGTAGGCGTGGATCACTTTCCGAACCGGGGCCGGTCCGTGAGCGTACTTCGGGAGCGCTGCTCAAATTGTCCGTATACGTCTTTGCGCGTCCGGACTATGCCTTGCTCGTGGCTTGGGCTTTAGTTATATCCGGTTCTATTGGTTTGTGGGCCGGAGCCCAGTTTGCTTGTAGGGCCGGAGCCCAGTTATGCGTGATGCGGTCCAGGCCCAGTTCGTATGAAATAGTCCAGGCCCAGTAGGTCTGCTATCCGTACTACACGTCATCAAGTAGTATCATAGATTATTGCTTTCCAATGCTACTACTACCGACCACAACCAAAAATCCGACATATCATTAATCAACTGGTTTTACCACTACCACCACCACCATCTCCACAAACTCCCGCCACTAGTGTCAATATTGCCACTACAATCTTCGCCGCATTAACCACCATCTAACTATTATGTATTTAGATCCCCTGAAAAGTAAAATAATAAGAAAAGCGTCCTAAAAACTTGATGTTATATGACACATTAAGAAGCGTCCTATTAATTTACATAATTATAAGACCATAACAAAGTAGTGTCCTATAAGAGTTGATATGATAGGACTACAAATCAAGTGTCGTATTAGGTTATGTGATAATAGGACACTATCAAATAATGGTCCTATAAAACTTGATATGATAAGACCTAAGTATTAAGTGTCCTATTAGATTCAATCATAATAAGACTCCTAACAAGCTGTCGTCGTATAAACCAACTTAATGATACTAACATATTAAGTGTCCTATTAAGGTGCACCATAACAGGACTCAAAAACTAAAATGTCTTATAACCTAAGTTTTTAGGACGCCACTTAATAAGGGGTCCTAGGATAGGGTCCTAAAAACCACTTTTTGTTGTAGTGTATTATTTATTGAATGCATTAATAAAAACTAAATAATTCCTCTTTGTTCACATGGTTGGTTGTAGATTTTGTGTATTTACGATCTCTATCACAACAAATAATATTCAATTCCTTCCCGCTCTTGACTCTGGAGACGACCACATAGTTGGCCATGAGAGAAAACTGACCTTTAGAAAAACAACCCAACTTGTGACAATGTTTGGCCTAGTCTTTTATTAATTAATAGTCATTGCAAAACACGCCGAAATAGAGAATTGCTTACGTTTTTATCTTAAGTATTATGAGTATATGAAAATTGAAAAGACATGTGCAGATTAAGTAAAAAAATCATACACCAAACTACAATTGTTTAAACCTAATACAAAAGTTTATAATCTACTATAGTGTAAAGCAGTCTAATCAAGTAAAAAGAATCGTAGATAAATGAGTGAAAATGTCAACTCTAGTGTGAAGCGGTCTGATCAAACTTCATTCTCAAAGGTGCATACAAAGTTGAGGTTAAGTTAAAGTAGCAAATAGTAATATACTTAAGAAGTCAAATACATTATAGCTCTCGAAACACTGTTTCTACAATTCAGGGGAAAAAAATCTGCATAAAATTCATATTGGATAAAAACACCACAATCAGGATGTAAGTTAGGGTAGACGAAAATTCAACATAACCCATTTCGACCCAACCCCTGACCTTGAATAATTGGCCTTGAAAATGATTCTTTTTAACTTGTTACATGGCCTGCCGTGCGTCACCCTACATTCAAAAAAGCTAAAGTGTTGTCGACCTGGTTTGGCCCATCACCCAACCTGCACAACCATCACATTTTGTACCTTTAAAAGATTATACCACTGATCAAAGGAAGACCTTTAAAATTTTTGTGAAGCTTGAATTTTGTAGATTAAATAGTTGCCTGCCTAGGTTCTTCCGTGTGCTTCATTATCACCGATTTCATCTGTGCATGTTTTATACCCCTCAAATCAAGTATACTTTGGTGGACTGGGTTTAATAACGCCATGCAACTCGACTAAGTTGATAAATTCTTGCTTGTTCAAACTTCTTTTCTGGACAAGTGCATCAACAACAGCTTCCATTAGTCTCCTATTTTGCTACAGAATCTGACATACAAAACTATTAGCTCACAAAAGAAGGTCCTGAAATAATCAAATAGTGTCAATAACATATAAAATGTTACAAACCTCTTTTGGACGTCGGTAACACATGTTGAGAATCCGCAATGCCTCAGTGTGAATATCATATTATTCAAATCTTCCATCAGTTATATGAATGAAAGAATAATGCATTTTAAAGTTGCAAAGGGAATTAAAATTAAGTACATTTATTCGATCTGCAACCCAAAAATTAGATACACCATAATATTTGTCTAAAAGGCCACCAAGAACAAACTGTCGTGCAGCTGACCTAGCATTGTCTGCTGTTTCCGCCCATATTGTACTCAACTGCAAAACTGAGAGGGAGTCCTAAACCTGTGTACTTATATATGCAATTGATGCTTGCTATCCTGCCTCAATTACTTGCATACAATTATAAACCTGTGTAATTATCGTTGGAAGGTATTAGTTAACGAAATAAACAAAACTGCTAATTTGCTTTGAAAATAATTATTTTCAAACACCTCTGAGAGAAACACATCAAATCAGCTCATTTTGTGGTTATATATTTCTGATTCAAGACCTGCATAATCAACACGGAGAATGCCTAGATCTATAGACATTCAAGATGTCAATTTGATCAAACCCTCAAAATTTTTTTTATCGTTTATTAGTTAACTTAATAAATATTTAAAAGCACATATGATATTCCCAGCCGTGTTTCTTAGCTAATGCCTTTGATGCCTCCTCGCTATCAAAACTAACGTATGGTCAACTTGTTTATGTGCAGCCCATCACTATCATTGAATCTGGAAAACAGAAGAAAATTAGATATTTTCCAATTGCCAATAGCTTGTTGATGAGACGAAAAGTGTTACGCTTTTAGGGGGTCATTTAATCCCTAATTCGTATAAATGTGATCAAATATTGCCCTAAATCGTTCCTTTTGTCATTTTAGGTACTTTTGAGAAGAATTCTGGAAAACATGCATATTCGGACGTTTTTGGAGCATAAAAGTGAAGAAAACGACAAAGTCTCAAAAGATGAAGATTTACAACCTGACGGTGTCAGAAGTCACAAGGTGACGCCATCAGAAAG
>LBNU01032632.1:8886-50141 GCA_014162995.1 Artemisia annua
CTGTGCGGTTTGTCCGGTTAGGCAAACGGACGCATACTACTTGGGTGATCGGTTAGACACCTACATGCGTAAGCTGAATTTGACTGATTTTCTCCTGTCACTGTGAGTGAAGCGGAGGTCACTAGAACTGAACTTTATTTTATATGTGAATGATTTTCACACTCGAAAACCTTGTGGTCCACAATTCTTTTACACTGAATTGCTATTTACATAAACTTATGAACTCACCAACCTCGTGTTGACACTTTAGCATGTATTTTCAGGTTTAAAGCGATAGCTTACCATTGGAGGCTTTGGCAGGGCATGGCATGGTCATAGATGACTCTGATATATTTGGGACCGCTTTATTTCTCTTTTGGGCTTAAATTTCCACACTGTTTTTGGAACGCTGTAAACGAAATCCTTTTTAATATGAATTTTTCTATTAAACAGTTGAGATAAAACTGTTCTTTGTACTTTGTGTTGTGATACCAATTTAGTAGCACCCAAACATGTATGCTTCCACGAATTCTCTATTTTTGGGGGTGTTACACGGTGGTAGTCTTTAATGGTTGTGGTTTCGATATGTTTAGTGGTAGCGGCATATAAGGTACATAGAAAATGACTGTTAGCATATGAATTTCACATGCAATATATCAAACATCACATCATACGTGATGTCTAAAGCCATATACCTATTCAACCTTCCACCAAAACAATTCTAGCCACATAATACAACGGTTGGTAAGATATATCAACAGTATAAGAGCATAGAGTTTTGTAACAACATGTTGGACTCTTTACTAAACCAAACTCTAGTATTTTTGTAGCATCTTGGACTCTTCAAAAACTAATTTGTTAACCCATTTATAACCTATCTATTTCCAAATACATATTTATTTCCATCTATTTCCAAATCTGAAAGCAACAAACATCACTCATAAAATAACGAAACTGGTTTGGATCTATATATGGTGGTGCGGTGGTGCAGAGGTGGAGTCCGGTGAGGGAAATGTTGTCACCGGACCTCGTGAGGGAAATGGTGTCCGGGGAGAGAGGAAGAAAAGGCAACTAAGCAATCATTCTCATACATATATAAAAATATAAAAATAGATAATGACGTGTCAGTATTTTTATGGGATCAACCGGTAACATCGCCACAAGTTTGTTATCGGAATGAATTTGAAAGTTACGTTACCTAGATAGTTCAATAAAAAAGTTGGTTACCTGACTCCGGAAAATTTTAAAAGTACATTTCTATATTATGGAATAAACCCTTAATTTTTTCATGTAGTTATCTTTTGTAGTTTTCATAACAAAACTTCATTTATTTCAAAATATTTACCAATAATTACAAAAGTAAAAGATAATATATATATATATATATATATATATATATATATATATATATATATATATATATATATATATATATATTGTCATAATGCATGCACGAGTATTATAAATAGTATCGTATCAAAAGATTAATAGAGATTAAACCTAATTAGTCGTACATAAACCAATGACTTCGGACATTGAAAATGAATATTATCTCTTGGCGAAGTACTCTATTAAAACCTTTAGTGACACGAACGAGAGCCTGATTATCGGACAACAAACGATAAAATATCGATAAAACCCTATTCTTATGTTATAATTTACTAAAACAAATTACTTATAAGATAGCTAAATACATAAGAACGTACAAAAAAAATGTTTCTAAACAATACTATAAATATCCAGTCTTGTGAAAGTTTGAAATTTTGGTTTTACACCAAAAGTGTCATTAGCAAATTGGACACACAAACGCTTAAACCATTTTAGTGTCTTTTATTTAAATGCTTTCTTAGACTAGATGCAAAAATATATCGTCGGTGCATATATAGGAGTTGGTGTAAATGCTTTGGCATACCACAAATAATAAAACTTACTACTAGTACTATGATTTTAATTTATTATTTTCAAATATATTATGTTAATTTAATAAATGTAACTATGAGTAATGGTACTTCAATTTTGATCTCATCTCCTATATAAACAAAACCCAAACCACATGATGAGTGCTTCTATTTACACAACGTTTCTCTTGTTTCTTATGGTCACAGGTAACTTTCAATTCACTTATACTTTATTCAACAGTTTGTAAATTACAAGAATAAAGTTAAATCTAACATATTAGAACAACACAAATAACTATTAAAATGCAAAATTAGTTCAAACTATTATTTAAGTGGAACCTATTACACTAAAACCATTCTTTAGAGGTCTCTTACTTTTTTCCATTACATCTTGTAATGGAATCAAAATTACATAAAAATCCATCATTAACTAACCACATTAAATATACTTTCTATCATCAATTGGTATTTTGGTCTTTTTATTATCGATTGCATTACGTCTTATCATACAAACCAAACATAATTAATAACGATAATGAATCATTACATAACAATACTTATTCCATTACATCGTTTATTCTATTCATTTGACGTTTCATTCCGACCTACCAATCGAACCGTTATAATTTTATCGTTTTGATATGTTAAAGTCCGCTTTAGTTTTTGAAGTGTACAAATTTCTGCAAGGATTTGAACCAGATTGGTATAAACGAAAACAGACTCATATTTGAGTGACCCATAAGTTAGTTTAAATAAATGAATTGCCTAAAAGTAAAAATAATTAGTATCGTATCAAAAAATTAATAGAAATTAAACCTAATTAGTCGTACATAAAGCAATGACTTTTAGACATTGAAATTGAATATTATCGATCTGTTGGCGAAGTACTCCATTAAACCATTTAGACATGAACGAGAACCTGATTATCAGACAACAAACAGATAAAATTTTGATAAAACCCTATACTTATGTTGTAATTACTAAAACAAATTACTTATAAGATAGCTAAATACATAAGAACGACGTACAAATAATAATAATAATAATAATAATAATAATAATAATAATAATAATAATAAATCGTTATTTCTAAATAATGATATAAATATCCGGTCTTGTGAAAGTTTGAAAATTTGGATTTACACCAAAAGGGTCATTAGCAAATTGGACACACAAACGTTTAAACCATTTTGGTGTCTTTTTATTTAAATGCTTTCTTAGACTAGATGCAAAAATATCTTCAGTGCATATATAGGAGTTGGTGTAATTGCTTTGGCATACCACAAATAATAAAACTTACTACTAGTACTATGATTTTAATTTGAACTTTTTTTTCTTATTATGTTAATTTAATAAATGCCACTATAAGAAATGGTACATCAATTTTGATCTCATCTTCTATATAAACAAGCGTTCATCTCATAGTTTCTCATTTGAAAACAAAATCCAAATCAACATGATGAGTTCTTCTATTTACACAATGGTTCTCTTGTTTCTTATGGTCACAGGTAACTTTCAATTCATTTATTCTTGATTCAAAAAATTTTAATATCATAAAATTCAAAAAAAATATTGTATTTAATAACACTATGTCAAAGTAGTTAAGTTGTATTTGTATTTTGATTTTGCAGGTATGGAATTGGTCGTATCACAACCAGGTGGATGTCATGACACTAATTTTCTACCATTTTGTACGAAATATCAATGCATGCATCAATGCGAACATACATATGGACTTTCTTCTCATGGAGAATGCAAAGATCCATTCACGTGTAGATGCCACTTTATCTGTCCAACAAAAATCCATTCATACCCTCCATCCACTAAGTAGTTCAACCTGAAATGACTGAAATGTATTGAATAAGTGGTCCTTTTCATTGTCTTTAGGACAAACTAGGCCAACAGAAGAATAATATGTATTGAATGTTATTACAATCTCTAATAGAATAAATATTGCTGTTATGAATGTCGTATATTGGTATGTGCTTATCTGACATCCTTGTGTTAGAATAATGTCGCTTAATTATGTTGTTACACCAAAAGCTCAAAAGCTAAGGGAAAAACTGCTAATTTTCGCTTAAAAAGTACACTCATATTATTTACAATTTTCATGGTCGTTCGAATGGGCGGAACAGTCCCACCAATCAGTGACGGACACCTCATCGTGTGATGCTTTGTGTGGGATTTGTGAGTGGATATAGCATACCTCTAAAAAAAACATATATAGTTCATGAACATTAGGATTCCTAGTGTCTCTTAGGTCACTAAAGATATCACACTTTTGATTTCAGTTTATCCAAATTAAGCATCCACAACTAAGTGAATCAGCTAATTCTTCATCATCTTTCATGGCATGACTCTTACGTAAAAAAAAAAAAAAAAAAAAAAAAAGAAAAAAAAGGTGCAATTAGCTCAAATAAGAGTCGAAGATGCTTCAGGGAACTAATGAATGCACAACTTCAATCAATGCTTGGGGCTTAAAATAGCGTTATTTTTTTTCTTCTTTTTTATTTGGGTAAAGGGTATGTTACCCCGATACATATATTACTCAAAAAACGTTTAAGTACATGGATCGGGCAGAGTACCACATCAATTACAAGAAACTGCACTATTATGCGTACCACTAACTACATGTATCGACATGCTGAATACAGGAACAACGAAAACATAGACAGAAAATAATATAGATCAGCCCAGCCCGATGCCAATGTATTGGCAAACACTACTGCTGTGATGCTCCACGAGAACTCACCATTTAATGTCCAATTTGCCAATGCGTTAACCACGTTATGCGTCTTTTTAAAACCAAATGTAAGTAATTTCAGCCTTACATTATTAACAATGATGTATTTTACTTGCGATATAGTATTGTGACAACTGGTAAAATTCGAAACCGGATTTAAAACGCCGTATTATAAATAAAATGAATCGTTAATATTATTGAAACGGTTTTTCAGAAATTACGAGAATTGGTGATTGATTATGTGGTATGTGATGCGTATCGTTGATTATTTGTGTGGAATAGTATGTCGTTAGACCATACCTGTTGCGTTAAGTTAGGCACTACTTCGACTCTGGCACTAGGGACCTAATAATGCGAGATATAAAAAGTTTTGTTACGCAAAATAAATGGAGACACATTTACGGTCACATTTTATGGAAAAACCAATTTGAAATTTATGGCGTATATATAAACGCGTGTTTAGGATTTTTATAACAAATATGGGCTCGGGAAGTGAGAGTCGGGAATTAATGAGAAACGGTTACATTTTATTTTTATAAACGTGTTTGCTATCAAACTTTATGGAAAAACATTTCTAAAGCTACCGGTGAGGTCTAAAAACGATGTCGGTGGCAATTAATATTTTTCATTGATATAAACTAACGAGTTCGGGAGAGAGTATAAAGATTTCAACATGAGTCCTTGCACCCGACCCCTCTTTGCTAAACAATGAACACACAAGGACCTATATGCAATTTACTTAAACTAAGCCTAAAATAAAACCTAAACCCTAACCCTTCTATATCATTTCTTCTTCATCTTCATCCCTCCTCTCCCTCTCTCTCTTGGTACAGCCGCCACCTCCAACACCTGCCACCGTGTCACCGTCGGCCACCACACCTCACCGCCACCACCAATCAACTCCTCAACATCTCCTCTTTCTAATCTACTACCACACGCGCTCAAAAGAGGCTCTCCACCACCATTTCTCTACTCCACAGCCTCAAAAATGCCACTACCATCATTGTTATTTATAGATCTATGGAAGTCAAGGTGAGAAACGCGTTCTTACGCGTGGTTTGACTAGGTCACGAGTCAAACTCGTGACTAGTTCTATTTTTCGGGTTGATTTGGAAATGGGTTTAAGGTTTTGGTAATAAAAACGTGATAACAAAAGTGGTATCGTGCTCGGGTGTAGTTGTGTGTGTCGAGTGGGTCCAAACCGTGAGCTAATGCTTACGGTATTATTGATGTCGTGTTCCTGCTGTGGTTTAAAAGGTTATTGTNTGCCTATGTATTGGCAAACACTACTGCTGTGATGCTCCACGAGAACTCACCATTTAATGTCCAATTTGCCAATGCGTTAACCACGTTATGCGTCTTTTTAAAACCAAATGTAAGTAATTTCAGCCTTACATTATTAACAATGATGTATTTTACTTGCGATATAGTATGAGTCTGATCTTGAAAAGCCGGAGATTTATTTCTTGCCAAATAAAATACGCCGTTGTAGTAAGAACCAAATGAGCAACAATATTGGTAACCAATCGTTAATTAGATAAGGGCTTGAGCCAGATGACAGTGTCATCCCAACATGGGTCTACACCCTCCATGGCAACCTTTGATCGCACCAGTGACCAGACACATGAGATGAAAAATGACATTCGAAAAATATATGATCATGAGAATTTGGAACAAGTTTGCAAAGTGGACATAGAAACATGTTTAAGTTGGTGGAAGCACGAACATTCCATTAATATAAAGGTGTAATGTGATTTTTATTGATTTGCAATGAATGGATTGTTACGGTATAAATACAAGACTAATGCACGCATGGGCTTAACCCAATATACATAAATACAATACAAATGTAGTATGCTAACAAACCCCTAAAGGATTATGCGCAAAAAACACAACAACTTTCACACTTCCTGTCACATAAATGCTGAAAGATCACATTGGTGAACCTTATACAGAACAAGCAAACGGAAATACGAAACGAGTTACAAAATGAAGTGGAAATAAAGAGGAAATGAAAATATGGCTATATTTTCATTAAGGGATAAAACAGTTATCATCCAACGTATAATATTTATGAGTAAATATTAAGGAGTAATTATATATTGACAAAAGACAAAACTGAGAAACCTAATTCTTAAGGAATTCGGTCGAACCACCCAAGGGGTGTGTTTGTGTTTTTGTCAAACTTGTTTTGGTAAACAAGTTTAGGGAGTTTCTTAATTGTTCTAGAATTCAACTTGGTATCTTATAAATACCAAGGCACCCTAGAAACAATATATACTCATCCACATAACCCTTTAACCGATTCCCTCTCCCTCTCTCTTCATAGTTTGGTTGAAATTATGGTTTTAAACCCTAAGTCAACCTAATCAACTTCTAGTCGATTACTTGGGTTTCATGCTCGCCTAACTTGTGTATGTTTGAAGCACTAGTTCTATGTAGTACCGGTGGATACCTAGACGCAACTCAGTAAAACCCTAAGGGTCGATCGCATAAGATGGCATCAAGAAGAAGAAGGCGATTCCGTGCACGCAACAGACTATAATTCATATCAAAAGCTTACATCTTGCAGAAACAAGTAAGTAATTCTGTAAACACCCTTTATAATTGTTTAGGTTAAGGTTATATCTTTGATTAAGAGATCTTGATATTAGGGTTTGGTCTGCATGGCGTTTTTGTGTTTATTTTCCGTTGTGCATGTTTTATACATCATGCATGTGACCACTAAAACCCTACAGCGATATCAGAGGCACCCTAATCATATATAACCTAGCTAGGGTTTTTAGTAATTGCTTCTATTATCATAAAACCAAATCTTGATTTTGGTTATGTAGTTGTTTGGTCGATTAATGTAATTTAAGGTTTTTAGGGTTTATGGGATTAGTTGACAACTAGAGTTTGATCACTCTTGTGATCTGACTAGGGTTTGCATGTTTGTATCCATAATCTAAATACAGAAGGGTTTTCTAACCCTTGAGGGAGTCGATATCATAAGGGTACTCTGTATCCGGGATCAAAAGCGAAAAACCCTAACTGAAGTTGTCATGATGATTACAAAAACTGGGTTCTTGGAATCAAATTAGGGTTTGAGGTTTTAGATCACATAAAGTTTGAATCTTTAGGGTTTCTTAAACCCAAAGTTGTCAACTTTATGAGGATACAAGAGTATACGGGATCGAAACCTTAAAGAAATCCTAAAATTCAAGTTAATCACAAAACCCTAATCCATTAAAATCCTAATTCTTGTTTTGCAAGCTTTTGTTTAGCCTTGTATGATTTGGGGTTTTAGATATTTTTTGAAATGTGCAAATTTTACTAAAAATACGCTAAAACTATTTTTGGAAACCCGGGGTTACCAAATTAAATCATATGTTAAACTAGATAGCTTAGGCAACAAGACTGACTAGGGGTTACCCAAACCCTAGGTGGGTTGATTTTATGTATCCTAGCTAGATGAGATCAAGAAAATCGACTGACATGAATCTTGATGACCAAGCAGGTGGTTTCCATAAACTGATAAAAGATTCAGTTTGACCATGGAAACTAGGGTGTTAAGTCATAACCGAGAATTTAGGAAATAATTTTTTTATTAAAAATTCCATAATAAAAATTTTCCAAAATTAAATATGGTGATTTAGGGTCTCTTGTTACTTAGTGTGACTTATGTCAAAGTCTCGTGCGTGGCAAAAATGTGGTCATTTAATTTTTTCATGTAGTTATCTTTTGTAGTTTTGATAACAAAACATCATTTATTCGAAAAATTACAAAAGAAAAAGATAATAATTAATTTCTTTTGTCATAACTTCTTACATGCACGAGTATCATAACTAGTGTCGTATCAAAAGATAAATAGAGATTAAACCTAATTAGTCGTACATAAACCAATGACTTTAGATGTTGAAAATGAATATTATCTCTTGGCGAAGTACTCCATTAAACCATTTAGTGACACGAACGAGAACCTGATTATCGGACAACAAGCGATAAAATTTTGATAAAACCCTATATTTATGTTGTAATTTACTAAAGCAAATTACTTATAAGATAGCTAAATACAGCGTACAAAAACAAAAGAGAGGGGAGGAGGGGGAAAAAACCTTATTTCTAAACGATGCTATAAATATATGGTCTTCTGAAAGTTTGAAAATTTGGGGAGCGTTTGGTATCCCACTATGGGAATAAAACTATGACTATGAAAGTGATACATGATGTTTGTTTAAGATGAGGGGCTCACTATTATGGGAATGAATGATAAATTTATTCTGTACTTCATATACCACAAAATAGTAAGGAATTGATCTATCATATAGGTGAGAGGCCCATCACTACTATCAAACTCATACCCATTGTGATTCATGACAGCATACCAAACGCACCCTTGGTTTTACACCAAAAGTGTCATTAACAAATTGGACACACAAACGTTCAAACCATTTTGGTGTAAATGCTTTGGCATACCATAAATAATAATGAATTTACTACTGGTGTACGTCTGGTATTATGATTTTAATTTATTTATTTTTTCTTTCTAATATATTATGTTAATTTAACAAATGCAACTATAAGTAATGGTGCATCAATTTTGATCTCATCTCCTATATAAACTAGCGTTCATTTCATAGTTTATCATTTGAAAACAAAACCCAAACCAACATGATGAGTTCTTCTATTTACACAACGTTTCTCTTGGTTCTTATGGTCACAGGTAACTTTCAGATCATTTATTCTTGATTCAACAGTTTGTAAATTTAAACATCATAGAAATCAAACTTTTTATCTATATTCACTAATTACACTATGTCCAAGAAGTTAACTTGTATTTGTATTTTGATTTTGCAGGTATGAAATTGGTCGTATCACAACCAGGTGGATGTCATGACACCAGCTTTCTACCAGTTTGTACGAAAGATCAATGCATGCATTTATGCGAACATACCCATGGAATTTCTTCTCATGGAGAATGCAAAAATTCATTCAGGTGTAGATGCCACTTTAAGTGTCCAACAAAAATCCATGCATACCCTCCATATATACACCAAGTAATGCAGTATCGTCTAAGGGTTAATTTGTATTGAATGTTAGTAAGATTTCTAATAGAATGAATATTAGTTGTTATGAATGTCGGATATTGGTATTTGCTTATTTGACATCCTTGTGTTAGAATAACGACGCTTATGTTTTTACCCCAAAAGCACACAAGCTAAGGGAAATAATACTAAACGTCTTTCAAAAGACTTGTTTCGCTTAAAAAGTACACTCGTATTATTTACAAGTTTCATGGCACGGTCAAACGTGCAGAACAATGCTATGAAATTGATTTGTATAGTTCATGAACATTAGGATTCCTAATGTCTCTCATGGCACTAAAGATATCACACTAGCTTTTGATTTCAGTTATCCAAATTAAGCATCCACAAAGGGGGATTAGCATGAATTAATGAATCTGTAAGAGCAATTGGCGTTTGGTAAAAAAATACATAGGTGTTGAACGACAATTATTTTTTTACACTGGATGGGACATACCATGGAAGGCAGCTTTTTCATTCAGAAGGCATTGATGTCCATTTTTTTTTTCTTTTAGCTGATATTATTATTTTAACGTATATGAATTTGTTTATGTCAAAAATATACAGGTTTAAAACTAATTGATATGATGACACGTGCAGACTAAAACAGTACGCTCCAATGGACAGATATTGACACTTGAGAAAATATGTGGTTATTTAATGTCACCAACCCTTTTTATTTGCACTAAAAGTTAGTATATGACTTATATCAATTCTTAACATTTATCAAAAAGTATATTCCTTAGGGGTTGGCAACCCATCACTCACCCAAAATTCTATCATCACTCACTCTCAACCAATCTCCTTATGACACATCATTCACCTACATTTTCCATTACTCACTCATTTTTTGTTGGCAACACCATAACTCACTACATCCTATCACTCACTACAAAAAATAAATGCTCAACGGTCAAAAAGTTAATGATAACGTTCGAATTTTTCCTTCTTCCCGTGCATAAATCTTTCACTCATTTTCCATCACTCGATGCATCACGCAGGCAAGGCGGCGTTGGTGCCGTGTGTGATGCATCCCTTCTCGTGTACGTTGCCAACCCCCTTACTAGATTGTAAAAGGTTAAAATGGCAATATACTATATGATTCAGGATATTATTGAGAACAAATATCAAACACTCATTTTCATTCAGAATCACGCTCATTCAGTACCTATAAATCATTCAACGTATTTGATTCATTCAGCGCTAAATCACAATATTTTGTCAAACGGCCCTTTGAGTCAGCAAATTCTTCATCATCTTTTCATGGCATGGCTCTTAAGTAAAAAAAAAATGTAATTAGCTGAAATAAGAATATAAAATGCTTCACGAAACGGATGAATGCACAATTTTATTGCTTAGGGCTTGAAATATGGGTAAAGTTGTACACACACAAAATGAATGTACGTTATAGGTGTCCTTGCAAACATTAAGCACACGACCTGCATGAAAAAACTATATCAACCGTATAAGGAAACAGTTTTTGCCTAACTTTTTACTCGTTCATGTTTACAAAAATGGTAATAAACTAATAATACTACAAGTTGCCTAACAACATCACCAGGGCCGTCCTATCGTTTTGGGGGTCCGGTGCAAAATCACAAATGAGGCCCCATAATCCAAGTCTTTCACTCTTTTTTTATGTGGCCCAAAGTTTGTTTTTATTTTTTGTATGTGGCCCGGTTCAACTTTGATAATATTTAACAAAGAAACTAAAAATTCAAAACGTTTATATATAAAACTATAAATATTAATGGATGCATACTAAATTGGAGACCCCTTACAAAGGGGGGCCAGATGCGATTGCACCACTTGCACATGCTAATCGCCGCCACTGAACATCACTTAGAGAAAATCCATCCATGAATCCTGTACACATATAAAAATGGTTATAGATGTTGATCTTTTTAAAAATATGTTCCTTTTTTTGTTTATCATCTTGTTTCTTTCTCCTACCATTCAATTTATATCTTTTGCAAGATTTTTCTATTAACTCGAGATTTATGTATTCAGAATGGTTTAATAACACAAATATATGGATATGTTGATGTTGTAATATCAATCTTGGACGTTGATGTAGTAATATTAATTGGGTTTTGTTAACCATAACCCATAAGGTTGTGTTTGTGTTTAAGTCTCATAATTTATGTAAAATAGTATTTAATAAACTCATTATTTTCATAGTGTAGGGTTATTTTCATAATCAAAAAAGATCGAGAACTGCAAGAACCAATCTACACCGTACGATATTTGATCAATGGATATAAAGGATTGTGGCATAAATGTAAATAATTAAAAGACAAGGGAGTATCTTAAGGACTACAAGGGCATTAATGTAATTCGCAATAATCTCCTAAGGGCATCCTCAATGCATTGTATAACATAGAATATAATACAATGCCACATATTTTTAATTTTTCATACAAAAACAACCACAATGCATTAAACCTTACAAAGTTTAACACATCATCATATTGATTTAAAAATAGGGTAAAATGCAAAAATGGTCTCTAAACTTCCACGAAATCGCAGAAATGGGATCGAGATAAAAAGTAGCGCAAAAAAACCACTAAAGTTACGTAAAAGTGCAAAAAAGCCACCGAGAGCACTTTTTTGCTAACTTCCGTTAGTTTTTCCATTAGTCAAGGGTATTATAGCCATTTTACTCGTTTCCCGCCTTTGACTACCCACACTTTATTTCAATGACTAAATTTGCAAAGTTATAAACTTAAGTTTGGAGCCAAAACACACGTGGCATCCGAAGAGATTAACCTTTCCCTCCTTTTTGTGTAACTCGGCAACCCAAGCGATTGCATAGGGACTATTCAGTTCATCTTTATCCCGTTTATTTAAATACACCAAACCACACACACATTCCACTGAAACACACATAATCCCAACGATCAAAACAACCGACGATGGCAAACAATGGTAAAGGGAAAAGTATCTACATTGGTACCGAGGAAGAGGAATTTGACCAAGTTTTAAGAAACTCTTATCTAAATGATTTACTTCTTGATGGATATGGCGGTGAACCAATTGATGAGTATGGTTCTTATAGGCAGATTCCTAAGGAGTTGAGAACTGAGATTCTGACCTATCTTAGGAAACAAGATGGCTACTATGAAGCGCTTTTGAGTGATTCGGAGGAGGAGGAGGATGAGGAGAAGGAGGAGGAGAAGGAAGAGACTGTGGATACAGTNTAACGGTGAAGAAGAGAATGATGATGATGATGGCGGTGAACCAATTGATGAGTATGGTTCTTATAGGCAGATTCCTAAGGAGTTGAGAACTGAGATTCTGACCTATCTTAGGAAACAAGATGGCTACTATGAAGCGCTTTTGAGTGATTCGGAGGAGGAGGAGGATGAGGAGAAGGAGGAGGAGAAGGAAGAGACTGTGGATACAGTTTTACCAAAGTTTGATGATTTGGGAGAGAGGATTTCCCGTCTTGAAGTTGCGTTTAAGTATCTGAAGGATATGAAGGACAAGAGAGAAAAAGAATTGAAGAAAACGAAGAAAAGGGGTGATGCGGAAGGTAGCGGTTCCAACTACTAAACTAGTGTGTGTTTAGATAACTTTTGGGTGATGTAATGGTTGTGAACTCGTATGATCAATGAAAGTTTCTATCTTTATGTTACTAATATGTTTGTGTTTCATTTTTTGATATTTATGTTCGTGTTTCAACATTCACAAGATACAATGATACAGCTTATGCAGAAATTAGTAGATAGGGGCTGTTTGGCATGAGTGTATACATCACTCCCATTTAACATTTGTAGGTTGACTTTGGAAAGTCAAAATGCAATTGGTACATTGACAAGTTAATAAACCATAACCATAATTTTACAAAAGTTACCCACCCTAACCTGCATAAACCAAACCCCTCAGGTAATCCCTCACAGCTCCTCAATACATATAACATGAATAGACAAACACAGACATATAACATGAATAAACAAAGACATACATATAACATTGTTCAAAATACAATAAAGTTAAATATAGAGTACAAACATAGAATACAAAAGACAGTAAAGTGAAACATATTGTTTAAAGATCAGTGGCTAACACATTCAGAACTTGGAGTTGCATGCTCATCATCTGACTTCTTCTTTTTAGTTGGCCTGTCAACCTCAGGTCTGTGAATGGGTGGTATTATTACTGTTGTAGAGTCAATTCTTAGCCAGTATCTTCGGTTAGAACAGCCATTGATCTTGAATAAGTACATACGCGCCCATGTTTCTAGTCTGTAAGCAGCATGAACCCACTCTTCAGGTATACCAACTGCTCTTCCATCCTCATTCATGTAGTTTATTGCAGCCACAACATGTTTACATGGTATTCCTATCAGCTCCCACATCCTACAACCACACTCCTTCCTATCCATGTTAACAACACAATGATCCTCGTTAGGTACAGATACTTTATATAACGAAGCTTCAATCCATTCAACAACGCAATCAGTAGCTTCTTTTTTGTTTGCATCAAACATGGCTTGCACAGTAGGAGTAAGTTGTCCAACACTCTTTTCTATTATTTGCTGAACTACCACAATCCTCTTCATCAAGTACTCCCTGATATATTCAAGACAAGTGATGATGGATTTATCTCTGACATCATTTAGCTGGCTATTGAACACCTCACATATGTTGTTTAAGAGTAGTCCACATAGGGCTTTGCCTGTTAAACAAATCACACATTATGTATTAATATATGATCAATTATCAGTATGCTTTTGTCCAGTGCCACTTAATGAATTACCTGAAAAATGTGATCGGCTCCATTGTTCAGCTGGAATCTTCAGCAACCAATCATAAGCTGCAACATTGTTATTCTTCAGATGATCCATCTCTTTGTTGAATTCAACAACAGTTGTGGCTCTTGCAGCCTTCCGAAGCATGTCCTTATAAACACCTCCTTTTAAATATGACTTCATTTCCTCATGAATATGCTTAACACAAAACCTGTGTTCAGCATTTGGAAACACACTAGCAACGGCTTTTATCAATCTCTGTGAACAGGTAAGGTTATGGATGGTGTTAAAACTTTACATGTTCTCATTGTGCATAAAACACATGATTAATTATACAATATAAATGTGCACCTTTTGCCTATCAGAAATGAAAGTGAACTTGCAGTTGGTTTCTATACCAAGATCCTCTCCTAGTAGTTTCAAAAACCAACACCAAGTTGCCTTATTTACTGCATCACCTATAGCATATGCTACTGGATAAATCTCATTGTTTGCATCAATCCCAACTGCTGTTAGTAATTGACCTGGAAAAGGACCTGACATGGAGAATCCATCTAATCCTAAAAATTTCCTGCCACAAGCTTTAAAACCTTGTTTCATAGCTCCCAAACACACATACACCCTTTTAAAAATTCTTGTTGAACTCTCTGGATTTGGTTCTAGCTGTACATCAATCCTAACAGTAGTGCCTGGATTTTGATTAACCAACTCTTGGGCATACTCTCTAAGCAGTGCATAATGTTTCGTAAAAACAGGTATACCTGAATGATTTTCACAGTCTTTATTGCATAGCAAATCATACTTACTTACGGGAACATCTTCAATTAGATCATCATCATCATCAATCACTTCATCATCATTTGGATTATAATCCAAATCCTCTGAATCACTCCCGCCACTCTTTTCTTCTGTTTCATTATCCACCTCTACTACTTTCACATTTCCCATATGACCACCTACAATTGTAAGTCCATAACATTAACAACAAATACACCTTTTAATAAATTAAAAAAAAAACAAAAATCAAAAAACACTGTTTAAGTAAATAGGAAAATGCACTGTGTCTTACCGTATCGTTCAAAGTCACGGACGATCGATGTAATCTAGGAAATATAGGTTAAACCGAATTGTATCTGAATCGGGTTAATTTGGTAAAGAGTTGGCGGCAACAATGAGGGTTGTATCTGGGTTAAAGGGGTATATTAGTCATTTCATGCGATAATACCCTTGACTAATGGAAAAACTAACGGAAGTTAGCAAAAAAGCGCTCTCGGTGGCTTTTTTGCACTTTTACGTTACTTTAGTGGTTTTTTTGCGCTACTTTTTGTCTCGGTCCCATTTCTGCGATTTCATAGAAGTTTAGAGACCATTTTTGCATTTTACCCTTAAAAATAATTCAATTCACATAAGCAGCAACCATGAGATTTATTCAAATAAAGGACAATTAAAGTAAGTGTGTAGTGGGGGACCCACTTTCTATGTATATTGTATAACGAGCGTGTGAACCCGTGCGATGCTGCGGGATTGTTATGAAATATTGTATTTTGACACTATATGGTATCAATGTTTTTTTTTAATGAAAATGGGTTTTTCCTTTTTTTTATTTTATTTTTTTATTAGTATTATTATTATTATTTTATTTTATTTTATTTTTTTGTTTATTTTGTATAATTTTTTTTGTTTTTTGTTTTTTTTTTTTTTTTTTTTTTTTTTTTTTTTATTTTTTTTTTTTTTTTTTTTTTTTTTTTTTTTTTTTTTTTTTGTTTTTTTTTTTTTTTAATCAAATATGTGTATGTATTTGTGAAAACTCTCTTAAGTGTTGGTGTTAGTATTGGGCTGTTATAGAAGGTTAGATGGTTGGGCCATTAAAAAGAGTGAGGGAAGACACTTTTGTTGTTGGGCTATTGTGTTATAAAATTTTAAACATTGGGCCCTATTAGAAAGAGTAAGGGTTATCTCAATTGCAAACGGTGTCTAGGGTAAAAAAAATTGGGGAAAAAAAATCGGGGAAAAGGNCAAGAGAAAGGATTACATAGAGGTCCTATTTATAGGATGGGAGCTAGGGCAACACGCCTAGTCCTTCCTTTCTCTTAAACGTTTGGGCTTTAGGCCCATTGGACTTTAACTTAGACTATTACATAAAATCATACGAGTATTAAATAACGTAGCTAAATAAGATAATTCTAGCAACCTATTACAATAACTGAAATGACCGAGACTTGACTGAATAGTTGAAAACTATGATCCTAACAACAATTAAAGTAAGTGTGTAGTGGGGGACCCACTTTCTATGTATATTGTATAACGAGCGTGTGAACCCGCGCGATGCTGCGGGATTGTTATGAAATATTGTATTTTGACACTATACGGTATCAATGTTTTTTTTAATGAAAATGGGTTTTTCCTTTTTTTTATTTTATTTTTTTTATTAGTATTATTAGTATTATTATTATTATTATTATTATTATTATTATTATTATTATTATTATTATTATTATTATTATTATTATTATTATTATTATAATTATTATTATTATTATTATTATTATTATTATTATTATTATTATTATTATTATTATTATTATTATTATTATTATTATTATTTTATTTTTTTGTTTATTTTGTATAATTTTTTTGTTTTTTGTTTTTTTTGTTTTTTTTGTTAGTTTTTTGTTTTTTTTAATCAAATATGTGGCATGTATTTGTGAAAACTCTCTTAAGTGTGGTGTTAGTATTGGGCTGTTATAGAAGGTTAGATGGTTGGGCCATTAAAAAGAGTGAGGGAAGACACTTTTGTTGTTGGGCTATTGTGTTATAAAATTTTAAACATTGGGCCCTATTAGAAAGAGTAAGGGTTATCTCAATTGCAAACGGTGTCTAGGGTAAAAAAAATTGGGGAAAAAAAATCGGGGAAAAGGGGATAGGAAAATTAGGGTTTCAACTGTTTTCAATCACTCAAATTGTGAGGCAAGAAATCGATATCATTTTGAAGACATGCCGCGTGGGTTTCCTAAGTGCCTTAAGATTGCACATCAAATTGGAGATCGTCGAGTTGAGAAGGTTCTGTGTACTATTTTTGAGAGAGAAAAGAGAGCATATGAAGATGCTGAGAAAATTTACACTGAAATGTTGGAAGAGGTGGAAGCTAGGAAGGAGTACATGCATTGGATAATTGTGGAATTGATGAAGCTGGAGAGTGACTATGTTTTGGATGAGTGTTTGGCTGTTTTAAGGCTGCAGAGCAAGAAGATTTTGCGGAGATAAGTAGGCTGATTCAGATGAGCCATGCTACTGTTTTACGGGCTGGTGAGAAAGGGCGAATGGTGAACAAACTCAGGAAGCTTAAGTAAGGTTGTGTGTTTCTGTTGCTTTTGTCTCGTTATGTTTAAGTGCGTTTAAGTTTGCTATGCTTTTGTATGACTCTGTTGTTTTAAAGATCTCACCTTTTTATGGTGGTTGTGTTTAGGTAGTGTATGAAAAATGTAGTCAGGGTCTATGAAACCTCTGTCGTAGTTACAACATCCAGAGGTTGTATGTTAATATTAATAAAACACAAACTTATTATGCATCTGAATTGGTTGTGCCTTTTTTGTTTTTTTGTTTTTTTATTTTTTATTTTTTTTATTCAACTATAGTAGGTGGTATAATGAAGAGAATGAGTAGGAACATCTGTTTGGTTTTAATTGTATTAGTGTCTAAAAAGAAGTTGCCCTTGTGTTTTTGGTATACATGTGTTTGTAGTAGAATGTTGTGTTTTTGTCAACTGTTTCGCCAACACTTTTTTTACTATGTGTATTTGTTTGGTGCTGGTAAAAGTAAATTTTTTTTGGCTGACATTTGTGAAAACTTGTGGTTAGGGGTGTAAGATTCTTTAAAACAGTAAGTGTCCTGCATTTTACTGTTTTACATAGAAAGATGTTCTAAATAGATATGGTTGTAGTTTAGTTTGGGTAACTGGGTTAGGTAGAATATTTTGGCTATATAAGCAGTGTGGTATTGGTATATCTTTCTTTGTATTATAGTGTCTGTGTGTAAAATTGTATGAAGATAAAAGATGGTCTCTACACCAAATTTTGATGAACTAAAAGCTCTTTGCGGATCCGATGAGATCAAAGATTGTTTCAAATTTTTGTTTGGGCAAGAGGAAACTTTAAATGAGGGGTTTATTAGGAAGGTTGTCGAGTGGTGTGACGGGTTACATGAGAAAATTATGAAGTTTGGTGACCTGCTTGAAGAGGGTCAGAATTTGAGCCTTTTGGATCCGGCTGGCACGGATGGAATGGAGTGTTTGGTTGAAGGTCAGGCAACNGGCTGATTCAGATGAGCTATGCTGCTGTTTTACGGGCTGGTGAGAAAGGGCGAATGGTGAACAAACTCAGGAAGCTTAAGTAAGGTTGTGTGTTTCTGTTGCTTTTGTCTCGTTATGTTTAAGTGCGTTTAAGTTTGCTATGCTTTTGTATGACTCTGTTGTTTTAAAGATCTCACCTTTGTATGGTGGTTGTGTTTAGGTAGTGTATGAAAAATGTAGTCAGGGTCTATGAAACCTCTGTCGTAGTTACAACATCCAGAGGTTGTATGTTAATATTAATAAAACGCAAACTTATTATGCATCTGAATTGGTTGTGCCTTTTTTGTTTTTTTATTTATTTTTTATTTTTTTTATTCAACTATAGTAGGTGGTATAATGATGAGAATGAGTAGGAACATCTGTTTGGTTTTAATTGTATTAGTGTCTAAAAAGAAGTTGCCCTTGTGTTTTTGGTATACATGTGTTTGTAGTAGAATGTTGTGTTTTTATCAACTGTTTCGCCAACACATTTTTTACTATGTGTATTTGTTTGGTGCTGGTAAAAGTAAATTTTTTTTGGCTGACATTTGTAAAAACTTGTGGTTAGGGGTGTAAGATTCTTTAAAACAGTAAGTGTCCTGCATTTTACTGTTTTACATAGAAAGATGTTCTAAATAGATATGGTTGTAGTTTAGTTTGGGTAATTGGGTTAGGTACAATATTTTGGCTATATAAGCAGTGTGGTATTGGTATATCTTTCTTTGTATTATAGTGTCTGTGTGTAAAATTGTATGAAGATAAAAGATGGTCTCTACACCAAATTTTGATGAACTAAAAGCTCTTTGCGGATCCGATGAGATCAAAGATTGTTTCAAATTTTTGTTTGGGCAAGAGGAAACTTTAAATGAGGGGTTTATTAGGAAGGTTGTCGAGTGGTGTGACGGGTTACATGAGAAAATTATGAAGTTTGGTGACCTGCTTGAAGAGGGTCAGAATTTGAGCCTTTTGGATCCGGCTGGCACGGATGGAATGGAGTGTTTGGTTGAAGGTCAGGCAACGAATGGGGTGATCTTGCAGGATGCACTTCGTCTGCTTGATGTGTTGCGAGAAGCACGCGCCGAGAAGCGTAGGCATATGATGGTGATGGAAGTCCACGATTAGATGCATCTGTTGTGAATGTCAATGTTGGTGTGTTTGTTTTAGAATCTTATGTAGGAGGTGTCTTTTTTNTTTGTGTGTGTGTCATGATGTAGTTGTGTCGATTAAGATGTTATTCTTAATCGTTGTTGTCGTTGTTGTAAGATACTAAGTTAATGAATAAAACTTATGAGTTTGTATGTTTGTTTCTTGTATAATTTTTTTTTGGTATTTTATTTGTGTTTAGAATAATTTAGCATTCTTTTTTATAACTGGTTTTCAATATAAGGTTTAAGTTAGTGATTTGATATTTAAGTAGGAATACGGAAAGAATGTGACAATATTTTACTGACGATGATCTTTTTGTTAATATGGGTTAACGGATATGTCATTTAGATGAGATAGCAGTGTATCACAACGATATTACAAAAGATTATTTAACATTATTAGTAGGTAGGAAGTTCATAGTAATGGTTGACACATTGGTGCAGTGCAACCATGTTACAATAGGAGTCACAGTGTGACGATGTTGTTGGTTTATTCTAGATAGATATGTATAATACTATTTGGTTACACGAATGCTTAGAAGCATTGTGTTAGGAAAAGCATGGTAGTCTGTAGCTGGTTTGGCTGGATTGAACTTTTCACTCTTTTTTGTTTTTTTTGCGTCGGCTGTTTTTCCCTGGAAGAGTGCGCGTTTAGTACTTGTGGGTTTGCTGGTGTTTGATGCTGATGATTTGGAGGCTGCATCTGTGAAATAGTCCTCTGCTTGTGCCGGTGTATTGACTGTAGGATACAAAGAATAAAATATTAGAAAGACTTTTTCGATCGTAGTCACATTTATTTGAACTAATGTTTTAGATATTATTGTTTAAATTAGAAAGGGTGTTACTCGGGTAGTTTTGCTGGTTTATGGCATCATCTTCTGATGGTTCAATATTTGTTTCTTCCACCGTTTTTGAAAACTGATGTTTGATGTTTGCATTGCATCTGTCCTGGACCTTGTCTGCATACCTGTGTATACTGTTGGTGTGGGTGCCAATTCTGTAACAATTAATAAATTAAGTTAATTATGTTATGTTGTATGCATTGTCTAATTTAGATTATTTATAAAGGATAAAAGTTTGTTACCTTCTGCAGGTTGTTCTTCTGTCGGATTTACTTGCGCTGAGATTTCATTGGGAGGTGGTGTTACTGCTGGAGTTGACTGAATTGCATGTGCCATTTGCTGGTTTTCAGGTACGTCTACGGCAATGGTAGTGTATTCTTCTTGTGCTGTCTTTGAACCTGTTACATAAAAAACTGTTAGTGTTTCAGGATTTAGGCATACTGTATTAGGTATAGTTAAATAATACGTGGTGGCCTAAGCTTACTACCTGACGCTTTATCTTCAATCTGTTTTTGATTTTCTGTTTGATCCAAGAGGGCGTTAAAAATGAAATCTGGTGTTACTTGTTTGGAGGAAGTGTTGTATTGGAATTGGAAGATGTGTTTTTGCCAGTGATTGAATGTATTTTTTCAGGGATATCTTTAGGATTAGGATTTTTGAGAGAAGCAACTAATGAATTACAGTTGACACCGACAATGTCATCCGCCTTAGGTGTGAAAAACGTAATCATTACTGTTGCTGAACCATCTGTTAGGTATCCCTTGAAGTTGTATCTGCATATGTGGATAAGTCAAGTAGTTTAGGGGTAGCTGCTATAGAATTTTTATGTACTAATATAATGTTACCTGTAAGATGGATTGGCTAGCGCTCCGTGCACTCCACATTGAAAAATACTGTCATCGTTGGTCACTTTTAGGCTGCACTTTGTACACGATGTGTAGTACCAGCCTCTTGATGTATTGATAGTTGATATACTACCTTCACATGTAAAACGGACACCCTATAGTTTTTGTTTTTCAGAGTCAGTAATTTATGTATCCGTAATAATTTTGTAATGATACAGTGCACGGTAAAAGTGGTTTTAACTTACCTCATAAGTTTTTGGAGTTTGGTTTAATAGGGTGTCTAAGGGAAACCTATTCCTCATTCTTTCCTTTTGAATATCTTCGTATGGCTGCCTCACTATTTATTGCATCTGTGAAATAGTCCTCTGCTTGTGCCGGTGTATTGACTGTAGGATACAAAGAATAAAATATTAGAAAGACTTTGTCGATCGTAGTCACATTTATTTGAACTTATATTTTAGATATTATTGTTTAAATTAGAAAGGGTGTTACCCGGGTAGTTTTGCTGGTTTATGGCATCATCTTCTGATGGTTCAATATTTGTTTCTTCCACCGTTTTTGAAAACTGAATGTTTGATGTTTGCATTGCATCTGTCCTGGACCTTGTCTGCATACCTGTGTATACTGTTGGTGTGGGTGCCAATTCTGTAACAATTAATAAATTAAGTTAATTATGTTATGTTGTATGCTTTGTCTAATTTAGATTATTTATAAAGGATAAAAGCTTGTTACCTTCTGCAGCTTGTTCTTCTGTCGGATTTACTTGCGCTGAGATTTCATTGGGAGGTGGTGTTACTGCTGGAGTTGACTGAATTGCAAGTGCCATTTGCTGGTTTTCAGGTACGTCTACGGCAATGGTAGTGTATTCTTCTTGTGCTGTCTTTGAACCTGTTACTTAAAAAACTGTTAGTGTTTCAGGATTTAGGCATACTGTATTAGGTANTAAAGGATAAAAGCTTGTTACCTTCTGCAGCTTGTTCTTCTGTCGGATTTACTTGCGCTGAGATTTCATTGGGAGGTGGTGTTACTGCTGGAGTTGACTGAATTGCAAGTGCCATTTGCTGGTTTTCAGGTACGTCTACGGCAATGGTAGTGTATTCTTCTTGTGCTGTCTTTGAACCTGTTACTTAAAAAACTGTTAGTGTTTCAGGATTTAGGCATACTGTATTAGGTATAGTTAAATAATACGTGGTGGCATAAGTTTACTACCTGACGCTTTATCTTCAATCTGTTTTTGATTTTCTGTTTGATCCAAGAGGGCGTTAAAAATGAAATCTGGTGTTACTTGTTTAGAGGAAGTGTTGTATTGGAATTGGAAGATGTGTTTTTTGCCAGTGATTGAATGTATTTTTTCAGGGATATCTTTAGGATTAGGATTTTTGAGAGAAGCAACTAATGAATTACAGTTGACACCGACAATGTCATCCGCCTTAGGTGTGAAAAACGTAATCATTACTGTTGCTGAACCATCTGTTAGGTATCCCTTGAAGTTGTATCTGCATATGTGGATAAGTCAAGTAGTTTAGGGGTAGCTGCTATAGAATTTTTATGTAATAATATAATATTACCTGTAAGATGGATTGGCTAGCGCTCCGTGCACTCCACATTGAAAAATACCGTCATCGTTGGTCACTTTTAGGTTGCACTTTGTACACGATGTGTAGTACCAGCCTCTTGATGTATTGATAGTTGATATACTACCTTCACATGTAAAACGGACACCCTGTAGTTTTTGTTTTTCAGAGTCAGTAATTTATGTATCCGTAATAATTTTGTAATGATACAGTGCACGGTAAAAGTGGTTTTAACTTACCTCATAAGTTTTTGGAGTTTGGTTTAATAGGGTGTCTAAGGGAAACCTATTCCTCATTATTTCCTTTTGAATATCTTCGTATGGCTGCCTCACTATTCCAAAGGTGGATTTATGTTGAAAAGTTGTCTGTATTTGTTGCATATGTATATAGTGATTAGTAAAAGTAGTTAAATAAGAGTTATATGTTGTAAACTCTATGCTTTTGTTCTTACTGTGCACGGTATTCATCAAGCTGTGGAATTCTGGGATTTATGTAGTAGTAGCTTGCCGGCGTCGATGATAATTGTAATCTGTTATAGTACATTTGTACTCGGCATGAACTGATTGCTATAATGATTGGTCTTTCAAGCCTGTCAATTTCATTTTTTTTGAATTTTTCGGCAAGGTCATCCCATAATGTGAGCTCAATTGAAACGCGGCTGGTTGCAATAAGTTAATAAAAAATATTAAAGTCTGTAAATGCAAATTTATTTTATACTGAATTGTAATAAGGTTTAAAATTAGGCTTACTTGAGGTTTTGAATTTCTATTTTGCGGTTAACCATCTGGTCTTTGTTTGGGTTCCCGATTGTCTCTGCGTTTCCTGAACTGATGTAACAGCCTATGTAATCTGTCAGAAAACTAAACGAATTAATTTTTTTGCAGGTATATATCTGAGTGTGGAGAATGAAATGGTTAATAGAACCTGTGAGGACGGGGTACTCTTTACGGCTTTTGTCATCTGGATCAACTACTTTATATGGCAACCGGTTGTAAGAAACGAAGTTGAAATAATGGGCTGGGAATCCTTCAGGTGATATAGCATCGAAGTTCGAAAATCTGGTGAAGGATAAAGACGTTGGGTTTTCTAATGTTTGTTGCCAGTTGTCTGTTGGGTAGCATGCGAAGTTTGAAATGCGATATGCTTTTCCAGGTATAAAAACTTTAGTAAAGAAGCTTTTATCACGAATGTCCATGTTTCCTTGTATTGCATCACCCTGTTAAGGTTCCATTATCGTTTTGTGTATTTACATAGCGGTTGAATCGATAGTGTACCTGTTTGTCTAGGAGAATGGCCCTGCATCCTTTTTCAGTTGTATCTGGTGGGTCTCTTGCTATCCATGCTCTGTAGACTATTGCTTCTATAATTTTGTTTCTGTCTTTTGGTCATAGGTCTCTGATATTAGTTTCCACTTCATAATCTTGTTGGTTGGTGTTGACTGTATGCTTCTCACGCTAGATACTGCCATCCTGCACATGTTAACAAAAAAAATTAGGAAATTATGACCTTTTTTTTGTTTTTATAACTGTCTGCATAGAGGTTAGCTTTTAATGCGGTAATAATATAGTTAATGCAATGCATGAGTAATACAGATGTTAAAACCCATAACATATAAGTCAATGCAAATGTTAGTTACTACAGATTCACCTTCTACTTCCGATAAAATCTTTGCGTTTATTTCGTCGGCTGTTTCATTTTTCGGGCATACAATTGCTTTCTGCTGTAGTACTTGGGCTGTTGGTTGCTGCAACGTGTCTTTATCGTAGATGAAGTCAATGAGTGTTCGGACACCATTTTCGTCATCTGGTATCTGGAATTCTGGTGGAATTGTAATCCATGCAGCTTCGTGCGGGTTTTCTTCATCAGGATCTCCAACTATGCCGTCGCCAACATCAAGTAACCATGAAGCAAAATCATGAGCTGCTTTTCTTTCACCATCACTAAGCCCTGGTTGAAGTAGCCTCATATTCTCTTTAAGCTTGAACACCTTAAAATGCTGCCACAAATAAGATTTAGCAATCGACGATGCTATTATTTCTTGTTTTGGTGCTTTCTTCTTGACCGGGAGTGTTTGTCTAAAATCACCTCCTAACATAACCATTTTGCCACCGAATGGTTTGTCAGGATTTGTTAAAATATCTCTAAGAGTTCTATCGAGTGCCTCAAAACATCGGCGGTCATTCATTGGCGCCTCATCCCATATTATCAAATCAGTCTCAATAAGCAACTTTGCCATAAGCGTATTCTTTTTTAGACTGCATATTGACCGGTCATTTAGTTCCAATGGTATTTTAAACCTGGAATGCGTTGTACGACCAGAGGGTAGAAGCAAAGAGGCAATGCCTGAAGATGCAACGGCCAAGACAATTTTCCCTTCTGACCGTAGTGTGTTGATAATTGTTTTCCAGAGGAATGTCTTGCCTGTTCCGCCATGCCCATAAACGAATACCATTTCTTGTTTTTTTTGAGTACATGCGTCAACTATAATGTTATACACACGCTTTTGCTCACTATTCAATTTGATCACCGATCTTGCAGCCTCTTCTTTTAGCTCTTCACGGTTGTAATTCTTTTCTTCCATTAGTAGTCTGTTGTAAANCCGTCACCAACATCAAGTAGCTATGAAGCAAAATCATGAGCTGCTTTTCTTTCACCATCACTAAGCCCTGTTTGAAGTAGCCTCATATTCTCTTTAAGCTTGAACACCTTAAAATGCCGCCACAAATAAGATTTAGCAATCGACGATGCTATTATTTCTTGTTTTGGTGCTTTCTTCTTGACCGGGAGTGTTTGTCTAAAATCACCTCCTAACATAACCATTTTGCCACCGAATGGTTTGTCAGGATTTGTTAAAATATCTCTAAGAGTTCTGTCGAGTGCCTCAAAACATCGGCGGTCATTCATTGGCGCCTCATCCCATAATATCAAATCAGTTTCAATAAGCAACTTTGCCATAAGCGTATTCTTTTTTACACTGACTATTGACCGGTCATTTAGTTCCAATGGTATTTTAAACCTGGAATGCGCTGTACGACCAGAGGGTAGAAGCAAAGAGGCAATGCCTGAAGATGCAACGGCCAAGACAATTTTCCCTTCTGACCGTAGTGTGTTGATAATTGTTTTCCAGAGGAATGTCTTGCCTGTTCCGCCATGCCCATAAACGAATACCATTTCTTGTTTTTGTTGAGTACATGCGTCAACTATAATGTTATACACACGCTTTTGCTCACTATTCAATTTGATCACCGATCTTGCAGCCTCTTCTTTTAGCTCTTCACGGTTGTAATTCTTTTCTTCCATTAGTAGTCTGTTGTGAGTACACTAATCTACCTATAGAATGCTGTGTCTTGATCTTCCTGCGTTTCCATGTTTTTATGTTTTCATACCAAGCATATTCAGAAGGGAAGTCCAAATAAGTGAGATGACGCCCATCTGTAAATGCTTCATTGTATGCAAACCATTGTGTAAGTGTGGTTAGCTTTCTGCTGTGATCTGTGAGAATGCGGTTTAAAGGCTCTGCCTCTCCAAATGTTATTTGCTGCATATCTTTTAAGTGTACTGTTAGTATCTGCACAGCGGGCTCTCTGTGATGGATAGGAAAGTCAAGTATCCTACAACATGACTCATGCGGACAGAGAAAGCGACCGTCAATGAAATTCTGTATTTCATCCACCTGTATTCGAGGAGCAGATGTCGAAGGGCCTGGATCACCAATCGGTTTAACAATGCGTGCAACAATTCGATCTGTGCCTTTGGAGATGTATTTGAATAAATATTTTATAAGCATACTCCAACCACAGTATTCAACATTGATATGAGCGTGAAACATTAGACAGAGTAACCGGTTGTATGGTACAACATAGGTATTGTCTAATCTCAGCTCACCTTTTGGGACATAAGCCTCTGTTCTTCGTCTTCGATAGTGTATGTGTCCGTCTTGGTCAAAATATGTTTTTTCATTATATTTCTTGGGGAAATTTTTCTGGCAGCTGCCTTCTTGCATACATGGTGCATTTGGTTTAGCATTCCTGCATGGTCCATGCATCATCATGTCTGCAACTACTCTGTATGCCTGAGGATCTGATCTTTTGTCAGGTAATTCTGCTGAAATGAATCTGTCGACTTGTTCTGGTTCTTTGATTTTATCTCTTGCATCTATCCAAAGTAACGTGTGACAATGCGGGAGTCCACGTTTTTGAAATTCGTTCGTATAAAGCACTGTCAATTAAAACAGACAATAATAAACGACCGTTAGTATTATATAGAAAAAATATATTGTTCGTCACATGTCTGTTCACAATAACACTGGTATAAAAGTGTGGCATACCTCTAGTACAACGCCCAAAGATGTTTCCTTCTTTAAGAATTCTCATTAAGTCATTGACCTTCTCTTGGAAAACTCTGCATATAACATCTGGCCTGTCCGAAACTGTTAACTCAGGGTATTTTCTCATATGTCTTTTAATTTCCGGCCAGTTGACGTTGCATGTAAATGTTATGAAATATTGCGGATTCCCAAGCACCCTACAAATAGCAAGTGCATCAAGATAGTGGCTGTACATATATCTTGGACCACCAGTGAAACTTGAAGGAAGTATAATTCTTTTTGCCTATGTCTTTTCCGAAGTGGTCTCCTTTTGCAAACGCGTCACATATGCCTGAGAGGAAGTCGCTTCTGAGTTTATTCTGATTTGCTCTAGCGAAATCTAAACGGTCTTGTTCGAGCGTACAGTACATAGAGACAACGTACTGTTGAAATAACCGGCCAGCTCTAAACATTAGATCATATTCGCCAAACCTTTCATGTAACTGGTATTTGTAGAACATATTCATAGACAATTTATCACGCTTTATGCTTGCGTTGGCTCCGTTCAGTGTCATTTTTGTTTTAAAACCGGGTTGGCCATACACAAAAATAAGAGGATATTGGAGAGACATGTAAGAGTTGTAAAGTTTGTTGATTCGTTGAGGTTGCCTGTCTTTGTATTCTATAATGATATCGTAATCTATCTGGCTATTCCCGTCTGGTTCAAACACTATTGCTCCTAGAGTATGCGAAGAAGGAAGGTCATACCGTCGATTTCCAACAACATTGTAAAGTTGAATCTTGAAGTCATCAATATTGCCTTCGTTGATTCTGTCTCGTGCAGTTCTGAAAACTTGGACTAATTCGTTGTTGTCATCAAGAACTTGTATTAAACTCTGGACTATCTCAGGTTTTAATCCACTCTTATCTTTACCACCAAAGGGTTCCATCCTGTGAGCAACTTCATTATCCGTATCGAAGATATAAATCTGCATAAATTTTGGCTCATCTTTATTGGTTGGACATATTGTTCCAATCCAATGATGAATTTGCCCTGAGATTTTGAAGACGTACGGACCTCTTCCGTCATTAATTGTGTCATCTATCTGTGCACCGAACGACGTCATGCTAAACATCTGGTTGTATGCACGAATGTTGTCTAAGAAGTGTTTATCTTTGAATATTTGCTTGAAATATATTGTCGGCTCTGACTCTTTTTCCAGGTACACTTGACCGCCTGCACAGCATTTGGTGTACTTCAAGCTCCTCTATTGGGATGACTTTTTTTACCTTTCTGAATACCAGAAGGCTGCATTGCAGTACTGACATGCATATTGGCAATCTCCAATGTCAATATATAAAGGTGACACATCTGCAATTAGAGAATAGAAAAAGGAAAAGTTTAATACTGGTTTATTGTAAAAGAAAGTAAAAATATTCTACAAATGTACATTGTCTTGTTAGTATTTTTACACATGTGAATTTACATGACAATAATTGGTTACCTTGATTATTTGGTGTAGTTGAAGTACTGGGCATAGGATTATTCGGTGGATTTTGATGAAAATAGTTTTTTTCATTTGGGCTTGATTGAGTCTGATTGATCGTGTCTGTTGCATTTTCAGGTATGAACGTGGTGACTGCTGTCTCAGCTGGTTCAACGGACTATGCATCCATTGATACGCACTCAAAGGTTATTGTTTTTCCTTTGTTATTTAAAGAGTCTGCACAAACCAAATTGGTAACATTTAGTTAGGAGAAAACACTTAACGATAGTTTATATATTTAGCAATGTATATGGAAAAATTGAAAAGTATACTAACCATTATAAACTACATATGAATGACAATCCGTTGCGGCATGAGAATGTTCTTGAATATGAATGCCTGGAAAAGTTTAGGAGTCAGTTGTTGATCAGCAATGATGATTGGTTAATAAATTAGCAGTAGTGGAAAAACATTAACAAACTGAGTGCAGAAGACTGTTTAAACAACCTTTATATCGTTTAGCATGATGGAGTCCATCTCTATACATCGCTGCCATTCGGCGTTTTCGTTTATCAGGCATGGCTGGTGCATCTGCATAATTTATTGAGTTGTTCATTAACTGCATAATGTAGGTACACAATATTGAATTTGGTAATAACATTACTTTTTTTGTTTCCAGGTTGTCCGACATCGTAGCAGTTGATTCACCAAGTTAATGAATTTGATCTGAATTGTCTCCATTGGGTATTGATGTTGATTGTTGATGAAAGGGTTGATTTTTGCATAATATAAACAAATTTTGTTGTTGTCCATATAGGTCTAAATTGCTGTTGTTCACATCGGAAGGACCCACGTAGTGTGACATTGTCTCAATCAAGTTATTATTTTCAGCACTGACTCGGCTGCCAGTTATTAGTGTTCCATTATATTGTAAGTGACTTTCACTTCTAGTCAGTTGTTGATTTTCAAATCCATTATTATTAGTCAAGTTGGGCATATAGGTATTTGTAAATGGTGCAAAGTCACTTCTTAATAATCTTCTAGGGATTACTAAGTCCGTGTATATAAAATTAGAGTTAAAATTGCACAGATATAAAGTATATAGATGATACACAAAGATAACTATAAACTGCATATGTGTAAAGGAATATAGAGGATTTTTTTTTGAGTAACAGCATAATAAATAAGGTTAGTAAATTGATGCGTGGTTTTGTGACCTTACAACAGGTTTTACCTCTTGAGGGATCTCAAGAGGCTTACAACCCCACCAGGCAGTGTACCTGAACGATATAGTATAGGATAGTGGTAAGTATGGGGGATTGATCGTTCTCTCACAGGGAATAGTGTTCGTTAGGACAGAAAAACTACTCTAATAGGTCTAAGGGTGAAGGAAGATTCTTTTTGTATTTTTATGTTTTTATGAAAGCAAGTAAAATTTCGGTTTTGAAGGAGTGGGCGGAATTAGTTGCTAGTCAACTAACCCAAAATTACTACTATTGCAAAAGAAAATAAAATAACTAAACTATTTGGTTGTGAAAACAAAATCAGAGCTGAAGTGTGGACCTCCACAGTATTCACAGCAGTAAAACTGATGTGGCTGTGAGCCGTATTTGCTGTAGTCATAATTGTTATCAGGAACCTGCTCATAGACAAGCGTGTTTCCCGATTGACAATCAGAACTGTAGTGTGAACCACCACAGTACTCACAACAGTAAAACTGCTGAGTCTCATAGTGTGGTAGCTGATGGAATAAATCAGTCGTGTCATGGTAGGAATAGGGATTCTGGTTATAGACAGACCCGTTTCCTGACTCTACCATGCCACAACTGGGGCAATTACCACCATTATAAGGACCACCACACCATTGACAATCAAGAAGGTGTGGATGAGACATAGAAAGAATCAAATAGCTAGAGAGGGTAAGAGATAAAGAATCAAACTGATAAGAGGGATAAGAAGAATATTTTTGGGATTTTTAAGAAACATTTTGTAAAAATAAGAAAGAAAATCTTTTTGGGTTTTTGTGTTCGTTGAAAACTAATTTTAAAATGCTTTCAGGAACGGTTTTGTTTTTAATGGAAATAAGAAAATATGAATAGTGATGGTAAATATACAATGAAGTGAATATCCAAAGATCACTAATCTTCAAATACGCTTGAATACGCACACAACCTCCCCGGCAGCGGCGCCAAAATTTGATTGAGTCTGAAACAGTCAACTAAAGTCAACCAAGGAATTGGTCAACTAAAGTCAAACTATCTAAGGGCTCAATGCAAGTTTCCAAGGAGTATAGAATATTCCCGGGTCGTTTATTCCCCAGTGAGGCGTGAATTGTATTAAAACGGATTCGTGATCGAGTGATTATTGAACGGGATAAGGTTTAATGGTGATTGATTGATTATTCTAAATGAAAATAAGTGAAAATGAGCTAAATGAACTAAATTAACAAAAACATGAAAGCAAATTAACCTAAAACGTATTTAATACTAAAAACGCGCGTTTATATTAAAAATAACGTAACTGCGCAAAATAAAAAGTGAATTTTGAGAAATGAAAAGCCTACGGATATGAGAATTACATTTTTATGAACCTAATGATAAAAGAAAATTTTAGAAAAAAAAAAAGAAAATTTTTTTTTTGAGTTTTTTATTTATTTATTATTAATTAATTACTAAATAAACTAAAATTAATTATAATAAATACTAAACTAATTTTAATAATTACAAAACTTTTTCTATAAATACTTTATACTATCACTGTACTAGGAAAAATATTACAAGTTACAAAAGCTTAATAAATAAGCAGAAAATAAGCTATATAAGGTTAATAAGCTAAAAGGTACCAACTACTATAAGAATAAAATGGGGAGAAATAAACACTGAGAAGTCCCTAGGGCAGTTGGTGCGTGGTGTGTGTTGTGGGGTGTTGGTTTGGTGACTGGGGAGACCAGGGTTCGAATCCCTTGGTTTCCTTTTGCACTTATTTTATTTTTTTTCTTTCGCAACAACAACAATACCAATAACACAACAACAACATAAACAACTACAACAACAAACAAGAACAACAACAAGATTGAATCAACAACAACAACAACTAAATCAATATCTGTTTCTCCCTCTTTTTTTTTTCTTTTCTATTCTTTCTGCTTATTTCAAGCAACAACAACAACAAAAACAGCTAGAACAACATAAGCAACAACAATAACAAACAATAACAACAAGATCACCAGCAGCAAAAGGCCAAAAATCAAATAGGAACAAAAATCAACAAGATCAGTTCAAGTTTTAGGACTTTTTTTGTGAAAATTGATTTTTGCAGCCCGAAAAAGGGCTCAAGACCTTGGAAACAAAAATCTAAAAATTAAACCAAAAATACCAGTAACTATATAATCTAATAAATAAGCTAAAAACCAAATTTCAGCTAAAAAGGACTTATAACGAAGAAATAAAAAATCAAAAACTTCTGCTGCAGTAAAAAACGGCTTTTTGCAGCCCGAAAAAGGGCTTTCAGCCCTGTAAAAAAAATTCTAAAAATTAAAACAAAAATAATTAGTTTAGTATTCATTATAATTAATTTATTTATTTAGTAATTAATTAATAAGTAATAAATAAAAAACTCAAAAAAAAATAATTTCTTTTTTTTTTCTAAAATTTCTTTTATCATTAGGTTCATAAAAATGTAATTCTCATATCCGTAGGCTTTGCATTTCTCAAATTCATTTTTTATTTTGCGCAGTTACGTTATTTTTAATATAAACGCGGTTTTTAGTTTTAAATACGTTTTAGGTTAATTTGCTTTCCCGTTTTTGTTAATTAGTTCATTTAGCTCATTTTCACTTATTTTCATTTAGAATAATCAATCAATCACCATTAAACCTTGTCCCGTTCAATATATCACTCGATCACGAATCCGTTTTAATACAATTCACGCCTCACTGGGAATAAACGACCCGGGAATATCTCTATACTCCTTGGACCATTGCATTGAGCCCTTAGATGGTTTTGACTTAGTTGACCAAATTCTCTTGGTTGACTTTTGTTGACGTTCTGAGCCCAATCAACTAACCTATTATTCGATCCTTATGCAGAGAAATCAACTAGAGAACCTGTATAACACTAACACTAACTTAATCCAAACACCCCTATACTATGCAGTTTAACTAACTCTTACTGTTTTATACCTAATCTTCCAACTTATTGACTATCTAGTTACTCTAGCCTAATTGAAGACTGCTAGGTAGGTAAAAACTCACAATTAACACAGAATCCCTAGTATGCAGATAAGCTAAATTATGGCAGTAGAAACTTTATAGGCATTAGAACCACAAGACATAACATAAGCACACAGTTAAGCTCACTAAAACGTACTTTAATGCTACACTAACAGAATAAGCTACCAATGAACCAATAATTAAGATACTTTTAGAAGTGCGAAAAGTGAATACAGGACTTACTTGGTGACTTTGACAGACATGAAATGTGAGCTTGGTGCTAGAGACTTAGATAAGCTCATCAAAGCTATGGCAGCTTAATGACTATCAGGGAGTTAAGCTATAGGAGCATCTATACCTCATTATGATTTTTTTTTTTTTTTTTTTATTGAAACTATACAGAAAGCAATACGAGCTTATGAAATAGTAGGACTTAAGGAAACCTCAAAAACAAGTAGGAAATCAAAGAGCTTTGTAGCAAAATAAGGGCTTATTTGAAAGGTTTAAAGGCTAAAGCTGATTCTAAATCAAAATGTAAGAAAAGCTTAATTTTATTAAAATTAAAGCTGATTATAAATAAAGAGAGATTACAAGAGAGCTTTTTAAAACATAAACTAGCTTTTTCTAATTCTACACGTCACAACCATTTAACATACTTGATACAAGGCCCTATTTTATAGCCATCCTATGGCGGTTTTGAAGTTTCCCAGAAACCTTATCCTCGTCCTCCCAGATTCATTTTCAACCCTAGATTTCTTGAATTCATCAATCCCTTATCTTCAATACTGCCTCTAGTCCCTTCTACCATTCACAGAGCTTTATTCTCCACGTAGGCAGGTTATGACGTGTATCTGCACGTTGTCAGAACCTTCTAGCTTGTACGAGGTTGGGGTGAGGTGAAAAGGGATTTACAGGGTGTGTTTGTGGGAGTGGGAAGAGAGGGGGTAACGGGGAGGGTAAAACGGTAAGATTTTTTATATTTATTTGATTTTTGGGCTGGGAAATACTGGTGGTGGCTGTGAGTAGTTGCTGGGTCAAGGGGGATGGTTGGGTTATGGGGTTTTATAAATTTTTGGGTTTTGGGTGGGTTTATTTGTTGGTAGGAATTTATAATGGGTTTTAGTATTTGGAAAGGGTCGCGTGGGTTCTGTATTAAAAGGGTTTAAGGATTTTAAATAAATCCCAAGGGACCAAAGATGTAAATCTGAAGCGTTTAGGGAGCCAAAATCTGCTAAGTTTTCAAAATATTCTCCAACGGGCTTGACTGTAATCTCAACTCTCTTGAAGGCACTAAGTTTCATTTATTCAATATTATCTTCACAGGGACTATTCTTGACAACTTTAAAAGAAAGATGCAGGGACCTTCTTGGTAATTTCTTCAACTTTGCACCTAAGGATCATTCTTTGAAACCTTTAAACATCTTCGGGGACTTTCTTTGACCATTTGGCTATAATATTTGCTCTTTTCATCTCCCGGCTCGTTTCTTGTGATTTTGTCTCGATTTTTTGTCGTTTTCTCATATTTACTTACCTGCATGTAGAAAAACACAAAACACATATATCTTGTGGCCATTTATGGTCGGTTTTTTGTCTTTTGGTCTTAATCTTGGTCAACGAAAAGGTTATGTGGTTTAAGCACATACCATAAGCTGGAGGTATGCACACTTTTATACCAGCTGTTATTGTGAACGCACATGTGACGAACAATATATTCTTTTTCTATATATACTAACGTCGTTTATTATCTGTCTGTTTTAATTGACACTGGCTTTATATCGAACGAATTTAAAAAACGTGGACTCCCGCATTGTCACACGTTACTGTTGGACTAGATGCAAGAGATAAAAATCAAAGAACTCAGAACAAGTCGACAATTCATTTCAAGCAGAATTACCTGAAAAAAGACAGATCCTCAGGCCATAACAGAGAGTTGGCAGAATGATGATGACTGAGAACCATGCAGAGAAATGCCTAACCAAATGCCCATGTAAATCAGAGCAAGACTGCCAGAAAATTATACAGATAAATGAAACACATATTTTGACCAAGACGGACACATACACTATCGGAGACGAAGAACAGAGGCTTATGTCACACAAAAAGTGAGCTGAGATATAAGCAATACCTAAGTTGATACCATACACCGGTTACTCTGTCTATGTTTCGACGGTCTATCAAATGTTGAAATACTGTGGTTGGATATGCTTTATAAAATATTTATTCAAATACATCTCCAAAAAGCACAGATCCGAATTGTTTGCACTGCATTGTTAACCCCGGATTGGTGATCCAGGCCCTTCGACATCGGCTCCTCGAAACAGGTGGATGAATACAGAATTTCATTGACGTCGCTTCTCTGTCCGCATCGAGTCATGTTGTTAGGATACTATGACTTTCCTATCGCATCACAGAGAGCCCGCTGTGCAGATACTAACAGTCACTATAAAAGATATGCACAAAATACATTTGGAGAGGCACGAGCCCTTTAAACCGCATTCTCACAGATCAGCAGCAGAAAGCTAACCACACTTACACAATGGTTGGCATACAATGAACGCATTTAACAGATGCGGCGTCATGCTCACTTATTGGACTTCCTTCTGAATATGCTTGGTAATGAAACAATAAAAACATGGAAACGCAGGAAGATCAAGACACAGCAGTTCTATACCGGTAAGATTCAGTGTTACGTTCATCCAGCCAGGGGAAGCTTTTATTTCCGACTCTACTTTGCACACCCAAAAAGGTTGCCGTTCATGCTCATGAAGTTTTGGAACTGTCAACAAATTGTGTCCCTGCCAACAATATCGAGAAGTCATGTCAAGCTATGGGCCCTTCTTGAAGATGATCAGGAATGGGATATAGCATGTTGAAGAGGCGTCAACAACAGGCATCAGTGCTTCAGAATTGCGTATGCGTTTTCCTCACATTCTGGATGTACTGTGAAGTGTTTCTAGCCCTTTGACCTTTGGAGAAGACATGGCGATGCTATTGGCTGATGAAAAAAAAAAAAAAAAAAAAAAAAAAAATGATTCGCATGAAAGCTTCTCAGCACAAGTGGTGTCGAATCGTATGTGATGATCCAGAAAACAAAGAACTTTGTTATGTATGAAATTATAGATAATACTTAACAGGATGTTCAAGATCGATTAAAAGAGTTTGGTTTCTCACTTCCTCCCAGACCATCTCCATCGAAGATTTTAACAACAGACTACTAATGGAAGAAAAGAATTACAACCGTGAAGAGCAAAAGAAGAGGCTGCAAGATCGTTGACAAATTTGATATAGGTGAGCAAAGCGGTGTATAACATTTATAGTTGACGCCATGTACTCAAAAAAAAAAAGAAAGGTATTCGTTTTGGCCATCGGCGGAACAGGCAAGACATTCCTCTGGGAAAACCAATTTTCCAACACACTAACGGTCGAAGGGTGAAAATTTGTTCTTGGCCGTTGCATCTTCAGGCATTGCCCTCTTTGCTTCTACCCTCCTGGCGTACAACGCATTCCAGGTTTAAAATACCATTGACACTAAATGACCGGCTCATATGGCAGTCTAAAAAGAATACGCTTATGCAAAGTTGCTGGTATGAGACGATTTGATAAGTATGGGGATGACCCGGCGGCCAAATGAATGCGCCCGATGTTTTGAGGCAGCTCCCGATAGAACTCTTAGAGATATTTTAACAAATCCTGACCAAACCATTCGGTGGCAAAATGGTTATGTTGGCAGGTGATTTAGACCAAACACTCCCGGTCAAGAAAAGCACAAAAAGAAATAATAGGCATCGTCGATTGCTAAATCTTATTTGTGGCAGCATTTTAAGGTGTTCAAGCTTAAAGAGAATATGAGGCTACTTCAACCAGGGCTTTAGTGATGGTGAAAGAAAAGCAGCTCATCGATTTTGCCTTCAATAGAGAAACAATTGATGTTGGCGACGCATAGTTGGAGATCCTGATGAAAGAACCCGCACGAGAGCTGGCATTGGAATTAGCAATTCCNTAAAAAGTCGTAATCATCTCATAATCCAATTTTTGCATTCACAGTTAGTTTGTTGTTGCATAATCATCATTTTAAGGTACAATTGTTGTTAAGCTAGCTTAATTTATTACATCTAACTTATTACATCATATTAAGTCATTAGGATCAGATCATAGCTCACCAAAGTCAAACTAGAGTTCAAATCAAAAAGCAAAAGTACCCAACTGCAGAAAAAATCTTTTATTTTTCATTTCTTCAATTTCAACCAAATCTGACAAACTTTTTTGGATAATTACTCCTATAAATTGTATACTTTAGTGGTTTTTAATAATTACAAAACTTTTTCTATAAATACTTTATACTATCACTGTACTAGGAAAAATATTACAAGTTACAAAAGCTTAATAAATAAGCAGAAAATAAGCTATATAAGGTTAATAAGCTAAAAGGTACCAACTACTATAAGAATAAAATGGGGAGAAATAAACACTGAGAAGTCCCTAGGGCAGTTGGTGCGTGGTGTGTGTTGTGGGGTGTTGGTTTGGTGACTGGGGAGACCAGGGTTCGAATCCCTTGGTTTCCTTTTGCACTTATTTTTTTTTTTTTTTTCTTTCCTTTGTTTCTGTTGTGCAGCAACAACAACAATACCAATAACACAACAACAACATAAACAACTACAACAACAAACAAGAACAACAACAAGATTGAATCAACAACAACAACAACTAAATCAATATCTGTTTCTCCCTCTCTTTTTTTTTCTTTTCTATTCTTTCTGCTTATTTCAAGCAACAACAACAACAAAAACAGCTAGAACAACATAAGCAACAACAATAACAACAAGATCACCAGCAGCAAAAGGCCAAAAATCAAATAGGAACAAAAATCAACAAGATCAGTTCAAGTTTTAGGACTTTTTTGTGAAAATTGATTTTTGCAGCCCGAAAAAGGGCTCAAGACCTTGGAAATAAAAATCTAAAAATTAAACCAAAAATACCAGTAACTATATAATCTAATAAATAAGCTAAAAACCAAATTTCAGCTAAAAAGGACTTATAACGAAGAAATGAAAAATCAAAAACTTCTGCTGCAGTAAAAAAACGGCTTTTTGCAGCCCGAAAAAGGGCTTTCAGCCCTGTAAAAAAAAATTCTAAAAATTAAAAAAAAAATACCACTAAGTATACAATTTATAGGAGTACATTATCCAAAAAAGTTTGTCAGATTTGGTTGAAAATTGAAGAAATGAAAAATAAAAGATTTTTTCTGCAGTTGGGGTACTTTTGACTTTTTGATTTTTGAACTCTAGTTTGACTTTGGTGAGCTATGATCTGATCCTAATGACTTAATATGATGTAATAAGTTAATGTAAGACTAAATTAAGCTAGCTTAACAACAATTGTACCTAAAATGATGATTATGCAACAACAAAAACTAACTGTGAATGCAAAAATTGGATTATGAGATGATTTTGACTTTTTACCTTAGGTGACCAAATTTTAGGACTTCACTAACTGTAATATGACCTAAGCAAACTACCAATGCAAAGAAGTGAGCAGGTAAACAACAAGAACTTGCAGAACTGACATAAACCAAACACCCCTTAAAGCATGTCTGTTTGATGATTTTCAAAGGGAATGGATGTTTTAAGCTTCCAAAGTGGTCAATTAGTGAAGAATAAGCTAGGGTATCATGAATTAGGCATAGAAAATTCAAAGATAAGCAGTGTAGATAGGCAATTCACAATAAGCAGTACCTAAGCTATCTTGACAGCTAACAACTAAGATTAATGAAAACTAAGTACAACTAGGATAATTAAACTAAGATTTATCTAATAAGCAATAAGTAACTTAAATAAGCAAATAAAACCACAGAATAAACAGATAATAAGCTATGCTACAGTGGTATCCCATAATTTCGAGAAATTTGCTTACAATTGGATCCTGTGAGCTCCAAAACCAATAACTAGGTAACCACACCTGACCTAATACCTCCCATGAGGCTCTAATACCATGTTTCTTCCATTCTTGACCAAGCTACTTGCACCATTCTTCATATAAACTGATTTTTAATTTTACACTACTTTTTTTTTATTTTTATGTATTTTTGTGAAACTGATGTAAACTAGTTGAGATGCTTTAAAGGCTTTTGAAAACTTACAAATGAGCCTAATGGAGCTCAAAAGATCACTGATCAACTAGTTTTAACAACAAAGGATTGAATTGAGATTTTCAATAGAAAAAAATGGCATAATCTTAAAATTTAACTAGAAACTGGAATTGATGTTACATAAAGTTCAAGAATCACTAGAAGAACAGATTACAACTACATTAATCTAAGTTTTACAACTGAAGGATGAAAATTACACTAAAACGACCTAAAATTACACTAACTAACTACTACTACTTCTCTGCTTCTTTTCTTTTTCTTTTATATTGATCTTTTTGGTTTCCTCTCTCTCCTCTGAGCATATCCCACCAAGTCTGAGCCATTGGATGGCTTGAATTGATCTCAGCCATTAAAATTCATTTTGGCGGGGAAAGTCTCAAGTGGCAGTTAGGATAACTTGGAGAAAGTTTATAGCAATTAATGAACTTTGTTTGTAGTGGTGGGAAAAGGGGACAAAGGATGGTGAATTTGAGGTGGAGGGATGGGGAAGGGATGGTGTTGCAGGTTCACGTGGGAGAGGGAAATGGGGGTTGACCATGGGGTTTGACTGGTTTATGATAACCAGGGGTAATTGGGATTGTTTAATCTTGGGCCTGGAAATAATTGAGCCATGTTGAGGTTTGGACTGGGTTTTGGTGTAGGGGTGTGTAATGGGTTATAACACAAAGGGGGTCCATTTGGTTTGTTTATGGTATAAATTACAAGGACCTAGAATGTGATTTCTAAAAATGGAGGGACTGAAATTACACATTTCCCAAAGTGCTCATAAGGACCAAAGTTGCCAAATTCCATTAACACAAGGACGACAATTGCCATTTTTTCACTTTTAAATTATCCAAGGACCATTTTTGACAATTTTCAAAGTTCAGGGACCTTTTCTGCCATTTGCCCAAAAAAATCATTCAAGGACCAATTTTGACAATTTAAAATATTTCAGGGACCTTGAATGATAAAACTCCACAATTTTGATTTCCAGGGACTAGTTTTGCCATTTTTTGAAAGTTGGGGGAATGAAACTGCCAATTATGCAAACTTTGTTCGTTTTTCGTTTGTTTTTAAACATTTTGCATTTGAGACACATAAAACACGATCCTTGGATATTTTCTGCATTTTAATGCGTTTTTGCGTGTTTTCAGATGTTTTTGCAATTCAGATTGACCAAAAATGATGAGTGTTTGAGCACTCATCAATAGTATAAGTCATTAGGAGCATAAAGTTAATAGGTTATAGGCAAAAAGTCAACATTTCACTTAAAATTTCTTGACAGATTTGTTACTTGGAATCTGCTACTGATTTTTTTTGTATGTGTTAGTGAATCTGTTAGTTTAGGTAAAATTAGTGTTTAATCAGCTTAATATAACACCTAGTGATAGATTTAAGCAATCAAAATTGGAAAAAGTCAAAGTTTGAGTGATATAGTAAAAAGTCAACCTGTCAAAAACTTCTTTGAACCAGATTTTTGCTGCTGAATTTGGGCTCAATTAGGTGTCAATTAGGCTAAATAAATTAGGGATTTTTGGTTTTTTAAGTAGTAGTCTAGGTAGTATTGCTTTTGCCCCCCTTAGGTTCTACTTTTCAGCTTATTAAGTGACTTATTTCTAAGCCACAAAGTACTAGTCTGCTTAGATTTCCCCTGTTACTCAGGTTCCAAGCCAACTTCACAAGCTCTTATTAAGCTTTCTAGTGGAGATTTTGATGAGCTTTTTGGGGGCAAAAGAGTCACAAGCTGGTAGATCTTCATAATCCACCTTTGGATTTCACCCTAGTGCTTATTTGATCTGCTTATTTGATCCCTAAAAGCTGTCCCATTTCTGTTTGAACCATAATCTGTCAAAGTGCTTATTTGGCTTTTCCATTGTGCTTTTCTGTGTTTCTTATGCTTATTAGTGCTTATTAGGGTTAGTGGTAAGTTCTATAATAGTTTGGCTCAGTTTG